>NW_021024708.1:242066-289068 GCF_004153795.1 Camellia sinensis
AAAATTAAAAATAAAAAAAGAATCGTTCTCCCTTATTTAAAAAATATGAAATTAAATAAGTAAATAAATAAAATCAGAGATGGGTATAGATGATTTACTGTCTTTGGGTCGATGAAAATCCACATAGAACATCTCCACCTTATAGTCACTCGTCATCCTAATTCACAACAATCAAAACACAACAATTAAAATAATAATAATAATAAATTAAAAGGAAGAAAAAAAAGGGCAAAACCATTCAAATGAAATGTAAAATTTTAAAATCAAAAATAAAACAGATTTGTATGTGCCTCTTCCAAGTACTTCTTCGACCTCTTTGCCACACTCTTCGACCTCTTCATCATGATCATCAATTTGGACAGATCAGAGCCTTTTATATGTACAAATTTTAGCTGCAAAAATTTACTTTGCACAGATCAAGTCTTATACATGTATCTTATCTATTTCATCATCATTCATCATCAACAACAACAATATGCACTCACAACACCCAGATCATCACAACACCAACAATAATTAAAAATTAATCAGCAAGAAGAACACAAATCCAATCCTAAAATCAACAACAACAATATGCACTCATAACACTAACAACAATTAAAAAATAATCTGCAAGAATAACACAGATCCAATCATAAAATCACTGCACATACTTCAACCGTTAGATATTGATTAGGAATCATCTCAGCCATTCAAATGAAATGTAAAATTAAAAATAAATTTAAAAAAAAAACCGTTCTCCCGTATTCAAAAGGATAAAATAAAAAATAAAAAAATCTCAGTCATTCAAACAAAATGTAAAATAAAAAATAAAAAAGAACCATTCTCCCTTATTCAAAAATAAATAAATAAATAAATAAAATCAGATATGGGTATAGATGATTTACTGTCTTTGGGTCCATGAAAATCCACAGAGAACTTCTCCACCTTATAGTCACTCATCATCCTATTTCACAACAATCAAAACCCAACTATTAAAATAATAATAACAATAAATTAATGGAAGAAGAAAGAAAAAAAAAAACTGTTCTCCCTTATTCAAAAAATAAAAAATAAAAATCAGAGATGGGTATAGATGATTTACAGTTTCTCTGTGTTTTCTTTGGGAAGACATGGTGCTCTCGACGGAGGACGGAGGTGCCGTAGTGGGTTGAGATCTAATAGGGAGAAGAGATGAAGAGTTGCTGTCGGTGGAGATTGGAGGCGACGCGATGGTGGAGACGATGCGATGGTGGAAGCGGAGTGGCAGTGGAAGGGAGGGAGAGAGAGATCTCTGAGGACAGATAGTTTGAGACTTGATAAGTTGGAGAGGAGATCGGAAGCGGCGCGACGGTGGAGACGACTCGGTGGTGGAGAGGAGGGAGAGGAAGAGAGAGATCTCTGAGGACACAGTTTGAGACCTGAGAAGTTGAAGAGAGAGAGAGAGAAGTGTGCAAATAATGTTTGGAGTGGATGGAACACATGAGAGAAAGGGAATTGTTTTGGGCGGGAATTGAAAATATTACAAAGCATCTCAACCCTCAATGGTTAAAAATAAATCATCTCAGCCGTTGAAATGAATTGTATCTCTGATACATTTTACATATTTTCAAAATCCGTTCTGTTTTATTATATGGATATATATATATATTGATTTTTTTTAATTGTGAAAATTGTATAAATATATTTTTTTGGAGGTGGTTTGGAAGGTGTAAAAGTGATATTTTTATATCTATAGAAATCAAAATATACGAATTCATAAATGAAGAGGGTTAAGTGATAGTTATTAATAGTTGAAAGGGTTTTAGTGTAATTAATGTGACATTTTCATCCTCATAAATTGGAGCTTCAACCTTTTGTTTGGTTTTGGATTTTGGTAAGTATTGTTTAGTCTAATGGGGGTCTCCAATTTTTGGATAGTTTGATAATTTCTTGATTACTTTTGTGTTGTCTTAATTTTATACTAATAAATAGATGAATGGAGCGTATCTTATAGGTTAACAGAGTTATATTACTTTCTTATTATAGTGAAAATCGCAACTGCCGTGAATGTAATCTTATTATGAGGTGAACTATGTAAATTTTTTTGTTATATGTTTGATATCTTTAATTCGTTTGCCTTTCTTATTTGCTATATTGTGTTTTACGGATCTTAATTAGAAGAAATTAATTCCTAATACCTTCAATATTAATTCTTAAGCTGCTCTTCTCTTGATTTTTAAGAGGCTCTATGTAGTGTATCTTCTATTTACAATTTTATAACTGTCTAGTTTAGTTCATCAAGTCGAATGATGATTAAGAAAATAAAAATATATATTAAATGTATTTAACTTCTGACTTCTGTTTAAAAATAAATATTTTCATAAGCCATGCTTTTGAAGATGTACCTTGTAGAGTCCATGAAAATCATTGAAGACTTTTCCTTGCTCCACATAATTAATTAAACACAACAAAATTATTTCGTAAATTGCACTAATTAGTTCCATATATGTTTGGCATAGTTGTAAGTAATTAAAAATGGATTAGATTCTTTTAAGTTGACAATTCAATTTGAAAGTGCATTTGAACTTAATCAACTCGCGCGAGGATCCTCTAGAGTGCCTTCTCTAGAGTGATCTCCTAGAGTGAACAATCGAAGGGCTGAGATTCTTCCTCTCCAAAACGACGTCATTTTGGCGTGTAATTTGTAAAAAAAAAAAAAAATTCAGATTTGTCTCTGTTCTCTTCTTTTTCTTTCCCCACTGAACTACTCACGGATTGAGTTCTTGGAGTTCGCGATGATCAACACAACGTTCCAAACTCTCTAATTGATCTCTTTGGAATTCTCTGCAGCAACGTGGTGTTGTTCTATCTACATTCTGTCCCTCACTTTCTCTTCAATTTTCTGGAAAACCAATCATGGGTTGCTCATAGAATTTAGCTATAAAATCTCTAGGATCAAAACCCTAAAAAACCAAAGAAGAAAGTGTAGCAGTGAACCTTTAGAAGCCTTAATTCATGGGTGGTTCAAAGGTCTCAGCAATGTTCTTCATATATTTGATTTTCATGTTAATGGAACGTCGGCAGACATGGAGATCGGCGAAGGAGATTGTTCAGCTCGTCGACGGATCGAAGACGAAGGCAACGTCGGCAGACATGGAGATCGGCGAAGGAGATTGTTCAGCTCGTCGACGGATCGAAGACGAAGGCAACGTCGGCAGACATGGAGATCGGCGAAGGAGATTGTTCAGCTCGTCGACGGATCGAAGACGAAGGCAACGTCGGCAGACATGGAGATCGGCGAAGGAGATTGTTCAGATTGTTCAGCTCTTCTCATTTCCTCTCAGCCCTTCTCTCTCTCTTTCTCTTCTCTCAGCCCTTCTCTGTTTTGAAATCTGAGGATTTTTTTTTTTTTTTTTTTTCAAATTACACGCCAAAACGACGTCGTTTTGGCGAGGAAGAATCTCAGCCCTTGGATTGTTCACTCTAGGAGATCACTCTAGAGAAGGCACTCTAGAGGATCCTCGCGCTATTCTAGAAGCACCTCCCTTTAATGTGTCATCTTTTTTTATATCCCTCGAAGTCGAAACTTTCCTTTGTGGGTTTTATAGAATTCGCGGCGATAATCTTAATCATTCATCTTGTAAATTTTAAAAGAATAGTATATATGTAAAAAATTAATTTGATTAAACGTATAGACATACTAACTAATCGTATTTTATTTTATGAAATGAATGATAAATATGATTTTAAACTAAAATTAGCTATTTTATAAAACAAAATATAATAAATTAGTATTTGATCAGTTCAAAATTTAAGAGATGAGCTGATCAAATCACAATCATAGTCCCCTAAGAGGAAGGGGTTTTTAAGGAAGCCCAACTACTTTGCAATAATCTCAGATTCCTGCTCAATTCAAAACAAAAAAATTAAAAATCAAAAAATTATAATTAAAAAGGGTTTATAGTTGATTTATTTCTATATATAACACCCAAATAATCTCCTTGGTGATTGGTCCTTTTTTTTTTAAAATCCTGCATAATACAATGGACAACTCCATGCATTTATCAAATGCCTATCTAGCCTCCGTTTGGCAAGGGCTTTTTCAGGCTTTTTTGGCTATTTTAGCCACAAAAAACAAAATAGGCTATTTTAGCCATAACAAACAAAACATCACATCCAACCCATAATCATTACATTCTTCTCTCACAAAAAAAGTCAAAAAAGCCAAAAAGCCAAAAAGCCCTTCCCAAACCAAGCTTTTTAGCCCAGGCTAAAATAGCCAAAAAAGCCAAAAAGCCAAAAAGTTAACCCACTTCCCAAACGGAGGCTAAATTTATTTATCTTAATGATATTACATGTTAAGACCAGGAGACCAATCTTATGGGAAAAAACAATGATGGTTGCATCTTATCCTTGTATAATGTTTTTATGGGAAATTAATTTTCAAATTATGAATACGTGACACATTTTTAAAATATTTGTACTTTTACAAATTTTCAGAAGTCAGAAGAAATATTTGTCAGTTAAGGTTTGAATTTAATGAAGCATACAATCAATTCAAAGTTGGAACGTTAAATTGACAGTAGGGTAGGTTTTAAAATCCAGAATTTTCAAAACATGTAGGTTGCAGAGGTGAAGACTTTATTAAATACACCTATCATCAAGTAGTGTCACTGTCTATATATATGCTTGTTTTGTTTGCTAAAACTAAGATTAATCATACTTATCTACTATACTCATAATAATAATATATCAACCCAAACCAAATCAAACCAAACCAAAATAAAATTTTAAATCTTATTAAATGGGGTCGGTTGTATGAATTTTTCTTCTCTACTTAATTCTATTTCATGTCATTTCGTTAGTCAAATTAAAAAAATTCATATCTGTATTTACTACATTAATTTACGTTAATCTAGATCTACCATTTCCCTAACACTACTATCTACCGTCACTGTATCACATCTCTTCACTATTGCCTTAGTTTCCGTTGTATATGACGAAGCCATCTCAATTTATTCTCTCTCGGTTTATCTTCTATCGATATTATTCCTACTCATTCTCGAATATACTCATTCCTAACTCCGTTTTTTCTAGTCTTGCTACACATCTACCTTAGCATCCTCATCTCAAGAACATTCTTCTTCTCCATATGTTGCCCAATATTTCGTTCCATATAATATCGCTAGTCTAATAATCGTTTTATAGAAAGTATATTAATGAAAAGTATAAATTACTATTTTAATTTTTTTTTTATCTTTTGTATTTTTTTTCTATTTCTACTTTGTCTCTATTCTCATATACAATGGAGTTGGGGTTGCAATTGCGCACCATACGCAGCAGCAATTATTGTGCACCCAATTGGGCCTATTTCAAAACCTAATTCAATAATCTAAATTGTTCATATTTTACAAGATATCGAATAGAATATACTTGCAAAAAATTACGTTAATTGAATATCAATAACTTTTTCATCAAATCACATTTACATGTAGTTTTATATTTCAAATTATACTTACTATTTATATTTTTAGATACAAATGTGAGTACTGAAAAGGCTAATAATATCAGATTAATATAATTTTTTATAAATATATTTTACCTAATATTTTTTAAAATATAAATAATTCATATTATCGTATTAGGTCTAAAATAGACCTAATAAAGTGCACAACTATTATCAATGGCCACCCATCGCCACTGCCGAAAAATTCATCATTTAAAAAAAAAAAAAATGTCTCCAAGCCTGAAGCTAACGCTGGAAAAGTTGATGGCAAACAGCGACGGTGATGGACAGATAAATTGAAATAATATGATTTTTGACATTATTGTTGTCTTTATAGACAAAAAATAATATAGATGAATTGGGATAATATGATTTTCAAATATGATTTTTTTAAATAATTATTATCTTATGGACAAAAAATTGTAGACCATTTGGGAACTTAATATTTTACTTAGTTTTTTTGACTATTTAACTATTTTAGTGTGGTTAAAAAAAAATTATTTGAGATGATAGTTAGTCTTTTTTATAGAGTTGATTTCATATGGTTGTAAAAGAAAAAATAAAATAATTATGATTTAAATATTACATTATATCTTATTAATTATTTTAACTTATTTTATTTTTATCGACTATTTCACCCAAAAAGCTACAAACCCAAATTGCCAAACAGCCCCAGAGTTTGCTGCAATTATCCTTTATTTTTTAAGAGTAACCTTTGCCGATTACGTTTTACAACTATTTAAATGTCCATGATATGTGAATAAATATGAAAATTCATGTATCATTACTTTCAGTTTTTATTTATTTATTTTGAATGGAAAAAAAAAAAAGAGCATAACTTCTCATTTTCAAAATAGTTTTTTATATTTTTTAAATTAATATGGCACACAGTATCTTCTCTTCTAGTATTTTATAACTAATTAATAAAAAATTATTTCTAAACATAAAATTTGTAAAAATATATATATACATATTAAAAAAATATTTTTAAAATTACAAAATACAAGGGTGAGTGTTAAAATTAAAAAAATAAAAATAAAAAACCATATTTGGTTTGGGACTTTGCTACAGACCCCACTGGGGTCGTTCCTCTAGCGGTCAAAAGCCAAAGTAAAAAACAAACTGACAAATTTGACTGTCAAATTTTTCTGTGAGACTGAATGGAAAAGAAAAACAACACCGCAAGGCATCCCAAAATAGAAAGATTCAGTCAAATCAGTTATACAATTCGGTCAAAACAAAAATTTGCATTACAACCTAAAAAAAATAAATAAAAATGCCCTAGAATTTGAAATTTGTGGTCAAAATTTACACAATATTTAATCCCACAATAACAAACTTAAATGCATATGATAGATAAAAAACTCAGGATGATTTTCTGAATATTTTTTGTGTTACCCTAAAATTTTCCATTTGCGTATTTATTTTTTGAGACAAGTTTACTTATTCTAATGAAACAGTAATCTAACATTGAAGTATTCAATCAGTAAGTTATCATTTAATTTTTGTGAATTAGAAGAGCTTAGATTTGACCCTAAAAGGAGTAATATTGTCAATTCCATATTAGCTAAGTCATCTTTTTATTTCTTTTTTTTTTTTTTTGTTATTGATACTAGTGTGCTGCGGCATATCATTTTAAATTTGAACTTAGCTCATCCCCATAGTTCAATATTGGATTTATAGGCCCATTACGAGTCACATTTTAATAATTTAAGTTATTCATCTTTTCAGTAATTATTCTTAGATCATTCTTGAAAAAACTCATATTAATTTTATAAGTGTAGCCACATAATATTTTTCACAAACAGTTAAAAGAATATGTGATTCGCATTATCAAAACGAGACTCGTGATGGGTTTAAAAACCCAAAACTAGACTATTGAGCCGACAAACTGACTTCTTTAAATGTATCACTATTAATATTAGGAAAAACTACCTATAAGTACTAATTTTTCATCAAAATCGCTATTGAGTTCTATTAAATTTTAATATTATCAACTAAATCATATTTTTTATAACATGTTTCAAAAAATTTGAAGTATTCATAATGATATATTTTATTCACTTATATTCCCTTCACATTAAAATATGAATCACACTTAAGAAGTGTCATAACTTTTTTTTACCAAAATGATCATTTCTCACCAGAAATGATCGATGATATTTGCACATCATTCTAGAAGCGGAGTCACTGACCCGCTCAGTGTTGTATTTTGTGTTGTCCTCTTTTTTTTTTTTTTTTTTTTTTTTTTTTTTTTTGAGTTACTTGTCAGTTAAACTTTCAAAACTTAATTACAAATACATAAAAAATTTATAATTTTACTTTTTTAATATTTATAATATTTACCATTAATTCTTTTTGGGGAGGGGAGTCAAACAAAGTGACCATTGTGGTCGTAGGGGCGTTGCTGTTGTCTCCAAATTTAGCAAGATCTGTCCCGGCACATAGCCACAATCCACTCCAAGGAGGCACTTTATTTATTTATTATTATTATTATTATTATTTTGTAATGGCTTAATTTTGATCCTATCAAAATGAAGTCACAAAAAGATCTGGAATATAGAACAAAGGAATAAGATAATTAAAGATTTCATTGTGTTTGTACTTTTTTGACAAAAATTGTCACGGGGTAATTTTCTTAGCTATTAATGTCACCTGGCAATGGGAGATAAAAGGTCAAAAACTTTATGGGACTCGCGACCAAGACCAAGAACATAACGGCAGAAATTGATTTATTTTAATTAATTTGATTAACCAAGCAATCGTATTAATTTAGATTTGCTTGGATATGATGGATCGTCCTTAATTGTACCTAAGATTGAGGAGATAATTAAGGTTTATCTACTATTTCTTAGGCTTATCTCTTATTTTGGTGTCTTATCTAGTTGATAAGTGATGAGACTTATATGTAAGGTCCCAGCGTTTCACATCGGAAATGAAGGGAGAGTTCTTAGGCTATAAAAGTAAAAATCTAGACCCTTATATAGCATCAAGGCCTTTTCCTTGGTGGTGAAATCCCTATTAGAACTCCCCAGTTAAGCGTGATTAGGTTGGAGTAGTTCTGGGATGGGTGACCCACTGGGAAAAAATAAATTCGTATGGGCATGGCCCAAAGCGAACAATATCGATGACATGTGAAGGGTTGGGGCGTTACAAATGGTATCAGAGCCGAATCTCCGGAGTACCGAGTGTGGGCCCCTGGCATCTCTCAATGCATGTGGGCGGACTTATGAGCTGGCAGGCTACTGCACAAAGACGTGCAGCCTTAAGGGTGGTGGATTGTAAGGTCCCGGTGTCCCACATCGGGAATGGAGGGAGAGTTCCTAGGCTATAAAAGTAAAAACTTAAACCCTTATAAAGCAACGAGGTCTTTTCCTGGATGGTGAAATCCCTATTAGAACCCCCCAGTTAAGCGTGCTTAGGCTGGAGTAGTTCTAGAATAAGAAGAACAAATCCGTGCGGGCATGGCCGAAAATGGACAATATCGATGACATCTGAAGAGTTTGGGCGTTACATTATAGGATTTGAAGATTTTCATATCAACTGCAAGTCTACAAAGGTGGAACCTTTTTTTTCCAAAATCAAGGCAAAGGTTCTTTTATGGACACGTGGCAGCTTATGAAGATATAAAGGATCAACATAGACTATAATCAAGGAGTTAGTTTTCCAAGCAAGGTAAGATTGGATTGTTAAGTTCCTTGAGGATAAACATACACAAACAAGAAATGAGGATTCTATGCAACAACCAAGGAATTTGTTCCTCAAATCAAGTAACATAAAGTCAAATTCAAGTCTAGAGGGACACGTGGCAGCCTATTGGAGCTCAATGGACCAAGTCAAGATGATGAAGATAGGCTCTAACCTTTGACGATCAAAACCGTTCTTACTCTTGGGGAATGAAGATTAACATCAAGGACACATGTTACCAAGATAGGCTGCCACGTTTCTGGTAGTTAAGCACAATTTAAGACTTTCCCAACACTATATAAAGGGCTCTAAGTGCAATATTCAAGAGGTCTCCGACCACACACTTAATTAAGAGTCTCTCGATACATGTCTTTTAATTCATTTTAGCTTCATAACTTATTTTAGCTTAGCTTCATAGCTTGATTATCTTAGTTTAGCTTCATATCTCATTTATCATAGCTTAATAGCTTAGTTCCTTTAGTTTCATAACTTAGTCATTTTACATTATCAATTGTACTTCATTCTCATCAATGCAAGTCACAATTTTAGTCTAATTATCTTTTGCACCTATACATTTGTTGAAAGTCTTCTTTATTGGGGCAAAAATCCGAACCAGTGACAGATCCTATTAGCTACACACAGTCATTTATCTGTGTTAGAAGTCAGAAATATTCAACAATTCCTACATCTTGAACTAGGTTCACAAGTTCTAGCACACCCACATTTAATCAACAAGCTTTTTTGTATTTACATCTGCAAGATTTCTTGAGTCGCAACATAAATTTCTGAGGAGTGCAAACAAATTGTTCAATATAAATGGTGGAGCAACTATAAGAATTGGTAGGTCCTAAATTAAGAACTAATTTAATCTTATTGGATTGATAATTTAAAAATCCAAAATAAAATCAATGTATTAAAAAATTATACCAATCAGTTTTTTGGTTTATTGGGTATTTTGTGCACCCTTATAACAAGTTACAAATTTTGATTTGAATTTGATCTGGACACTTGTATAAGGTAAGAAGTTAGATGAAAATATTTTAAAAAAACTGAAAAGACATAACAATCTATACCAATTTAGGTGTTAACGATTATTTGAAACAATTGGATCTGGTAGTTTAAACGAATTACATATTTTGGGATATTTTGAAAACAAAAAATATGACAACTACACCAATTGAAGTGTTAGTTTTATATAGATTAGCAGTGAGTGCACATGTGATGCGTGTGCAAATATATGTAATTTAGCAATAAAAAAGATGAATAGATATTGTTTAGGGTTGTTCACGGGTCAGTCGGGTTTGGCCATGAATTGTCAGCCGACCAAACATTGTTGGGTTCAGATTTGGTGAAACCATTTTCGAACCACATGACTATTGAAATCGACCAAACATCAATTCAATTTTTCAGATTGGTTACGGTCAAATTACAAGGGTTGAAAACCCCAAACAAAAATTCTAAATCAAAACATCACCAGATCAAAATATTTTGAGATCATTAAATAAAACCATGAAAATATGAAACAAGTACAAACCCTAAATTAACCATCATCAAATCAACAGATTTTAAAAACAATAAATCAAAACATGAAACCATAAACAAACATAAAGTTACCTCAATTTTCGGGAGATTACAATTGCTGGAAAATCAAAATCTCTTGTAATAATTTCGACCCATAATTAGCTACTAATCAGTGATTAAAGATGCTAATTGAGTGGATCAAATGAATTATGGGATTAATATGTAAATTGTATGATATTTGGCCTTCTATCTGTTACTTATAGAAATATCTGTTTGGACTTTCCACTTAAAAATGAAAATTGAAAGCCTTATCGGCATTCGAAACCGAAATTGGCTACACCGATATGTTATTTGGAATTTTTAGAACCATATGGCGAGTTTTATTAAAAATTGATTCAGAACGATTCGTTAAGTTGCGTTTGACAAGCCTTATATTCTAATTAAGGTATTTGGGCATCATAGCTTTAAATGTGAGACTTAAGCTCATGTGAGCTCACATCTTCTTCATTTCCCTTAGTGCAAAAATCTGAAATTTCATCTTAGAGTGAGAGAGACTCCATTTTAGAGAGAGAAAGTGTTGATTTAAAGTTGAAGTTGGGGATTTTGCTAGAGTAGCTCAAGTTTGGCAAGGATCTTGTGTGTTTGAAGAATTTGGGTAAGCCCTTGACTATTAATTCATGAAAATTGTGTGTTGGAGAGATGCATTCATGGAGTTATTATGATCATTTGCATGTATTTCACGTGTATTTGTCAAGAAGAGAGAGAATTTGATTATAATTTCACATGCATGCATATATATATAGAGGTTTGCCATTTGAGTTTGATTTTGAGCATCTATGTTGTTATCATAAGTTATTGGGCACATGCATGTATAATTCGTCATGTTTTAAAGTTTAAACTCATGTTTTGAAAAGGATTTCCTTCATGCATAGAGCCTTTGAGCTCAATTTTGTTAAAACCATAGTGTTGGAGAAAAAAGAGTTTATAAACCTTTTATACATGGAAGTTTGAACTCATTTTAGCTAAATCCACGAGTTTTGAGCTAAGGGTTTGTAAATGATCATATATTGAAGTTTTAGAAAAGTTTTCCAAGTGTTTTGATCAAGCTATGCATGAGTGTAGCCATTGAATTGCATTTTGAAGCTCAAAACCCTGTTTTTGGAAACCCAGAATTTTATAGTCTGCTCGAGCGAGGAAACCTGCGCTCGAGCGGAGAATGCGAGCTCCCAGTATTTTTCTTTTCAGACATGAGCTCTCTGCTCGAGCGACCACTTGGACGCTCGAGCGAACCCTTTGCATGTTGTCGATACGCTCGAGCGTGGATTTCGACCAACTAGTACTTGTCCAAGTTTATAGGTCGCTCTAGCGGTGGAAGTCACGCTCGAGCGGCCCCTCTCATTTTTGCATGTCCGCTCGAGCGAGGAAGTCTACGCTCGAGCGGGGACCTTTTTTTCAGAAAATTTTTCCAAGTGTTCCAAGGCATGTTTTGGCATCCTCATTGCATCTTAGGCATTCCTAAGCCTTAATTAAGCCATATTAAGGAGGTTATGGATTAGAAACATACTAAGGAATGAATGTACTAAGTTATGAGACTGCAAGTGTGTGTGTTTTAGGCAATGTGGTAAGAAAGAATAAGAACCAATGTAATGAAAGCTAAGCCTTAATTTCCACTTGAATGTGTAATGATAAAACATGCTCGTGTTATGTATTTTGTGATTATAGGTCAAGACTCGAGGAATGATTGACCGCTTACTGGAACCATTGTGAGTAACGTTATCGTAAAGATACGCTCATATGAATTATGTTCCAAATGAAATATGATAAGTTATGATTTCTGAAATGTTATCTGTTTACGTGAATGAACATTCCAAGTTTGAAATCTATTATGGCATCCACAAATAGTCCCAAGTCATGGGGGACGGCATGAAAATGCAGGTCCATGACATACAAGTAATTACGAGATTTCGTTAGCCACTTCATTGTGGTAATATGTGTTTAATCGGTATCCGGAACCGATTACTCTAGTCGAAAGACGTTCTGTGTCACGACCCCAAACCGCCCCTAGTAGTTTGGTGCCGTGATGGCCAGTAATCCGAGATTACCGAAGGCCAACTTTCAAAATTCACACACAAACAGAGTATAAATATATATGGGGCTCACAAGCACGGAAGCAATAATTTAAAAATACATGTGGTCCATAAGAGCAATGCGTAAGATTATATGGGATGGCATACAACTTTACATAATATTACAACTTGGATACAAATACAATAAAGTACAAAATACATATTACATCTTGATCAAAAGGCTTCTCCAGCCGACATGTGTAAATTACAAGCATTATGAGCCGAGAAGCATGATTTTCAAGACTGCCGACATGAATACAAGTTAGGCCGACATAACAAAAACCCAAAACAAGCTTGCGAGTCACACCTAGGCGTCACCGCCTTCCTGCTCATCACCTACATATATATAGAGAGGGTGAGCTTGGATACTCAGTGAATGATATAAAAAATAAAGGGGTTTGCATGACTGGTATTCAAGACCTTTATCAAACAATACACAACATAATTAGTGCAAGTCAAGAGATGAACCAAGTCCATCTTCCAAATATGTCAAGTCTCAAAGGATGCTTACTAACATCGTTATAATACAAGTGATGACATCTCGGCAAACAAAACCCACGCGGTAAACCGTTAGTGGCAAGCAAGACAAGACAAGGCAAGACAAGGGACAATTTAATGGTGCCGTTGCATTATAGTCCCCTGACACTAAGGACTTGTGCTACTAATGCTTAGAGCTTAGAGTCCCCTAGCATGTACGGACTTCCAAACTTTGTGCTACAAGTGTTTATAGTCCCTTAGCACGTACGAACTTCCAAACTTTGTGCTACAAGTGCTTATAGTCCCTTAGCACGTACGGACTTCCAAGAATGTCATCAAAACAAGATAATATAAATATATTTTCCAATTAGGAATGACCATTCATGCTTACAATTACTTTCCAAAACGAAGCAAAACAAGACTTTTATCAAAGCATTATAACATAGCTTTATTAAAAATACCACTCACTTAGTTCTTCAAACGTCGGAGTCAAGGCAAGTCCAAACCTACAAACACATGGCAAAGTCTGCTGAATGCACTTTCAAACAAGTTTCACATGCATGCAGATGATCTCGGTATTCCTCAAGACTAAGTCAAATCAAAACAAACACAATTCTTTAACTCGGGAAAACATGCTGGGCAACTACCAAGTCTAGGCTGAGGTCCCACACCTCCTTGCCGAGGTCCCACACCTCCTTGCCGAGGTGTTGCCTCGATGGCCACATTCAAGGAAATGAGGTCGGGAAAAATCTGGGTTTCCCTCTCTAGAAGAACATGAGGAAGATGAATGCAAAGGTCATAATTTGCTATTACAAATCTGAGATTTCATGCTATGAGTTCAAAAACATGGACCTGGGTACCCATATTCAAGGATCTTGTGAGAACAAACACAAAAACATGAATCTTAATGCAAACTTTCAGATCAAACAAGACTTTTTTCTTCAAGAACACATGAACACTATTTTATCTTTCTAAACCAACTTTAAATCGATGCATGACATGCAGAACAGGTTCGATCGTGCAATGCAGCTAGATGATCAATGAGAACGACAAAAGTGATTCAAGAATCTAATCTCAATGCGCGAATCTAACGGTTTGATTTCTAGGAATCAAGCTCGAAAACCCACTCTCTCACTCTAAAACTTCTTCTTCTTCTTTTAGAGCTTTTCTCTCCTCACAAACAAAGACATATAGCAAAATGATACATTTCCAGGTCTGCTGGCTGACTTAACCCTCTACAGGGGCACGTGGCAGCGGCTGGTTGGTGCTACACAAAAAGGTGGCTGAGTGACAAGACAAACCTATGACAAAGTGTGTTCAACAAGCAAGATGGCATGGGCACTTCGGCAGGCAATGATCTCAGCTAAAAGCAAGGCATCGGCAAGTAAGGGAATAATGACCTCGGCTAAGAAGGACAACACTTGACTAAGCTGTGCCACACCTTGGCCTAGATGTGCCACACCTCGGTCTAGGTCATACCACTCCGAGACAAGATCACTTGGGTGCAAAGGTAACATCTCGGCCTAGATGATTCACACCTCGGCCTTGGTGATGAACACCTCGGCCTAGATAATGACATCTCGGCCAATATGTCGGGGCAAAGGTGGAGGTCAAACAAAGTGGTTCCAAGATAATTCTAGACATGAAGACGACCTCAGCTAAACTCACACCAAGCAAGGTACAAAACATGCTGTAACACTTAAACGAATAAGGACAAGACTTGAAACGCAACTTACAAGACAAAATCACATGAATGCATATGAGTACGGCTAGGATAGCGTGAGGGTTATTACATTCTATGATGTGTTCTATGGGATGTACCATTATTATGTTCTGATATGAGAATGATTATACTATGATCTGTTTCCACTTATGATATGTTCGGATTTCGTTCACTAACCCCTTTACCTTAATGTTATTCACTGGGCTTTAGCTCACTGTTTGTATATATATGTATATAGGTGAGCATTCTGGAGTTCAAGCCCGAAAGCTTTTTTCTGGAACTGTGTTTCTGTTGTCAGCCAACCATTGCGCCTCACGTAGAGGTTCCCGAAGTGTCCTGTGGTCAGTCCTTTTGGTTCTGTATATGTATGAGATTGGATGTGATTAAGTTGGTTGTACTTAAGATACTGTAATGTGTGTGGGTATAATGTATGGTTGACTATCGGATATGTATATAAACTTTTAATATTCTGTTTCATATAAGTCAGCACAGCTCATTGGACAATTATATTTATGTATTTTCTTCCGCTAGCCCCTTTATTTTTGTTAATCTGTTCAGAGGCCTTCGGTAATTCAAGGATTATTGGCCAGTTACGATGCTAAACCTATAGGGGCGGGTTTGGGTCATGACACCTCTAAGGTTGAAGATGGACTGTCACTCTTTTAAGAGAAAGACAAGAGATCAAGAGTAGAGAGAGAAGCAACCAATCGAGTGACGAGAGAGGGTCAACCAAAAAAAAAAATTAACCAATAGAAACAATGAGTTGATGAGAGAGAAGAGAAAGAAAAGAGACAAAGAGTGATAAGAGATCAAGACTCTTAGCCTTTTGTGTTTAATTAGCTTTGTTTTTGGAAAAGACAAAATCAGATAAATGTGAGACAAAAGGAAACACTGGAAAGTTAAGAAAGGTTAAGGGTAGGAGTGTAAAAATGGTCCGCGGCTTGTAGGCTACTCGAGGTGGGCTGTAATGTCCCAAATTTCTAGGCCAAATGATAATACAACAATCATGGCTCTTTCACGGAAAACCGAATATAAATCCCCAAACTTATATTACATGATACAATAGTTCTTCATGCAATAATACATTAATCCAACAACAAGTAACTAAACAAATAAATACCCCCTAGGAGTTTACAAGTTTCCAAGGCTTGAGCCTAGTTACAGAAAACGGTTATTCAAACCCACACAAACACAACCCTTGACTTACACACAGAGTCATAGCAAAATGAGAGCATTGTACACCCAACACACATACTTCCACACCCCTAGTTGGGTGGGATCACCATATCTTTTCCTGCACAAAAATCTCGTAGGGTGAGCATAACGTGTAACGCCCCAATTTTCATGCCCAAATGATAATACAATAATCATGGCTTTTAAAGTAAAACTGATAATAAATCCTTATACTTGCATTGCATGATGTAAATAGTCTTCATGCGATAATACAGTTAATCCAACAACAATTAATTAAACAACAAATACTCCTAAGGGTTTACAAGTTTCCAAGGCTTGAGCCTAGCTACACAAAACGATTATTCAAACCCACACATACAAAGCCCTTGGCTTACAATCAGAGTCACAGCAAATGAGCACATCATGCTCTCTGCACACACTTCCACGCCTTCAGTTAGGTGGAATCACCACATCTTTTCTTGCACAAAAATCCCGTAGGGTGAGCATAAAGCCCAGTAGAGAATTCTTCACAAAGTATATACATTTTACCCAAGTCTCAAGAGATGAATGCATATGCCATGCCGTACTCTTTTGAAAATAAAAACATATCTTCATTTATTCAAAAACCATAATGCTCAATGATGCCATGCAATTTCAACTGTTCCACATTTATCCATTTTGTTCAAGGGGCGGTAAATACAACTCCGTAAATCCCTAGGTTAGTGTCTGCAAGTAGACTATACCAGTACTACCAATTTGTCATTTTTACCGACACCTCTAGTCTGTCATTTTTACCAGTATTAGCTGGAAGGCTCGACACCTATAATCTACACTACCTTTCAAGACTTGCCACTATATTTACCCCAAAACCATTTCATGAAAACTTGTTTCTCAACATTCTTTTCTAAATGCAAAGTTTTCAAATCAAATTCCAAAGCTCTTCATTATCAAATGAATTGATATGCCAATGCAATGATTAATAATACAATACAATTTCACAAGGTGAATAAATAATTTTATTTCAGTTCGTCCGAGGGATAACATAATTCCCACATTTCAAACATTTCCAACAACTTAGTCATTTCAAGACTATATCAACACTTTTAAACAATAATTTCCAAAATTTCAACAATTCTCTTATTACATGGAGAACCATCATTTATATGTAATAAATAAACAATTTTCAAACATCATTTATTTTAGCACACAAAATAAATATAACAACATATTCTAAAGATTTACAACATCTTTCAAAAAAATTCCCAATTTCTAGATTTTCTCACCAAAAACCATTCATCTTCAAATATTTGAGAAAATCTCATCAAAAACATCTTTCTTTCATCAATATAGTTCAGAAACTCTCAATTTCTATTTTTAAAGGAAAAGGAAGTAAACCCACTTTTAAAATCACTTATCTTTTTAAATCAATAATCAATTTTTAAAACTAATCAAGGGATGATTTCGAAAATCATCTAGATCTTGCAAAAATATATATATAACTCAAAGAAAATCCCTACCTCAAGTTTGAAGAAGAAAAGTGTTGAAACCCCCAAAATTTACAGTGTCGAAACTCGATCTCCACCGCACACAACGAAGCCCTCGAGAAGTTATACAACTTCGATAAAGGAACTATAGCCAAAATCCCAATGGATTTGGAAAAATCAAAGAAAGAAAATGATCTCTAGAGAGAGAAGCTCAAGATCTAGATCTTGAAGAGTTTTAGAAAGAGAGAAAGGATTGCAAAAGTGATCTGAAATGTCATTTTCTCAAGCTAATAAAACGTGGTCCGCTCGAGCGTGGAAAGCCCCCTCGAGCTTCAGACACGGACTCCCGCTCGAGCGTGAAACCCTGTGCTCGGGCGTAAAATACACTCCTCCAGTACTTTTGCAGACAGAGACCCCGCTTGAGCGCCCGAATGCCCGTTCGAGCGTAGAGTAAAATTTTAGAAGCCCGCTCGAGCATAGAAAGCCGTGCTCGAATAGAAGAGTCAAATTCTGGGCAACTAAAAGTTTGGAAAAACAAGCAACCAACCTTTTCCAAACACATAACTACAACCCAATAACCAACAATTAGGGGAAGACAAGGGAAACACGACATGAACCACCATTCAAACAATACAAACCCGGGGCCGGAACATCACAAGAGACGGGTCAAAACCAAGATCGCTACAACCTCTCCCCCTTAGAGAATTTTGTCCCCGAAATTAAATCAAACTACCAAATAAAGATTTTTCAAGCGATCAAAACTACACTCTTCCATTTCCAAATCACAACATTAGCTCTCAACTTCATCTCACCATTAGATCATGGTTACCTCATTATCAACAGCCTCTCAATTACTCATCAACATGAAGTTCTTCCAAAGGTAATGATAACCCATAACAACTTCATGCTTAAAATAAAAACATACATAACAACATGTATTTAACAATCTCTATACATTTCCCTCAAACACAAGAGAATATTACAATGAAAAGTAACTCTAACATTTTCAAACAAATTCGGATATTTGGAGCGGACTTCCACCTCTCATTCTCGCGTTGCTTCCTCAACCCCATGGTGTCTCCACGACACCTTTACCAACGGTATAGTTTTGCCCCGTAGCACTTGCTCCCGGGTATCTAATATTTGAACTGGTCGTTCTTTGTAAGAGGCATCATCATCTACCTCCAAGTCAACCCAATCAAGAACAAGAGAAGGGTCGGGTTCATACTTCCTAAGCATAGATACATGAAATACGTTGTGAACTGCCAAAAGTTGTGGTGGTAAAGCCAACCGGTATGCCACTTTCCCAATTCGCTCTAAGATCTCAAAAAGCCCAATGAACCTTGGATATAATTTACCACTCTTACCAAATCTCATCAAACCCCGCCTTGGTGAGATTTTTAGAAACACATGGTCACCAACTTCAAAAGATAAAGGTTGGCTCCTCTTATCGGCATAACTCTTTTGTCAGCTTTGGGTCGTAGCTAACCTCTTCCGAATGAGACAACTTTCTCGGTTGTCTCTCTAACAATTTTCAGACCCAGTAACAGTGCATCACCCACTTCGGCCCAACAAACTGGTGATCTACAAGGTCGGCCATATAAGGCCTCAAATGGTGCCATCCCAATACTAGCTTGGTAACTATTGTTGCAAGCAAACTCAATCAATGGTAAGTGCCTTTCCTAAGGCCCCTTAAAATCAAGGACACAAACTCTAAGCATGTCCTCCAAAATCTGAATGGTACGTTCCGACTGTCCATTGGTTTGAGGGTGATAAACGGTGCTAAGAGTCAACTTAGTTCCCAACGCCTCTTGAAGGCTTTGCCATAACCGGGTAATAAAACGAGGATCTCTATCCGACACAATAGTCACAGGGACTCTATGAAGTCGAACTATCTCTCTAATGTACAACTCTGCCAATCGTTCAATTGAGTCGCTGGTGCACATCGGAATAAAATGGGTAGACTTAGTCAACCTATCAACAATCACCCAAACGGTGTCATTGCCTCGTTGTGTTCTAGGAAGCCCAACTACAAAATCCATGGTAACATGCTCCCATTTCCACTCGACTATTGGTAAGGTTTGTAACAAACCCGCTGGTCTTTGGTGTTCGGCCTTCACTTGTTGACAAATAAAGTACTTCGATAAAAATAAAGCGACATCCCGTTTCATACCCCTCCGCCAAAACTGATGACTAAGATCATGATACATTTTAGTGCCTCCCGGGTGTACCACAAGGCGTGAGTGATGGAACTCCCGAAGTACTTCCTCTCTGCAAGATTCTGGTACAAACAAACGGTCTAGGTAACGTACACTCAGATCTGAGTGAACGTTCAAACCTTTCTCTTCCTTTCCATTGGAAATCTTAACATGGATTAATTCCACATCACGGTCTCCTCATTGTGCCTCTATGACCTTACTAACTAAGGTAGCTTGAGCATTCAAAGTAAACAAGGTAGCACTCTCTCCGGACTCACCCAAGTGCAAATCAAACTTGCCAATAACATCTAGCATATCCCATTCCCGAATGGTCACACTTGCCAAACTACTCACAGATTTTCGACTCAAAGCATCGGCCACCACATTGGCTTTCTCCGGATGATAGTGTAACTCAAAGTCATAATCCTCCATAAATTCGCACCATACAAGTAATGCCTCCAAATTTTCAAGGCAAAAATCACCGCCGCTAATTCTAAATCATGGGTAGGGTAATTCTTCTCGTGAGTTCTCAATTGTCGTGATCCGTAGGCCACAACTTTTCCCTCTTGCATCAAGACACAACCAAGCCCATCCTCGAACGCATCACAATAGACAGTGTAATTCAAACCCCTTTTTGGAATTATCAAAACTGGTGCGGTAGTCAATCTAGTCTTAAGCTCTTGGAATGACTTTTCACAAGCCTCACTCCACACAAATTTGATACCCTTTCTAGTCAACCTAGTCAAAGGTGCAGCTAGTCTAGAGAAGTTCCTTACAAAACGTCGATAATACCCCGCTAATCCCAAGAAACTCCAGATTTCAAAAACATTCTTGGGTTGTTCCCAATCTTGTACGGCATCCATCTTTGAGGAGTCCACAGTCACTTCCTCTCTAGACATTACATGCCCCAAAAACTTCACATCTGTTAACCAAAACTTGCATTTTTTAAATTTGGCATATGTAGACACCCCATTTTTTTGACCGTCCTCAAGACTTAGATGTTCTTGCAGGTACATCCGGTGACAAGTTTGATTGCTTGTCGGGTACTCGAATTTCACGGCGGGATGTCACAGGTTTGAGCTTTCCAAACCCTGTATCCTTTCTGCCCCATTTTTGGACCATGTGCTGGTCTTTTCAGCATGTTTCTTGTGATGCATTGTCGGCCACTTTTTGGCACTGCCGGCCATGCATTCAGGCATACCAGCCATGGATGAGGCCTACCGGCCATCAATGAGGCACTACCAGCCACCACTGATGGCCGGCCGGCTGGCCACCCTTATTTCAACAGATATATTTTAGATATTTTTGAGCCAGCTGTTGGGCATTGAAGGCATCCTCCATATGTATGGAGGGATGGAAACAAGCCTTAAGCTTGTCAAGCAAGCTTTTGCTTGCATTGCTTATATAAGGGGAGGTCCCTCTCCCTTGCTGAGGGGGCTGAACTTTGGGAGACAAAATTGCCTCTCTCTCTAGAGCTCTCTCTCTCTTTATATATATATATATTGCATGAAAGTGTGTTTTCTCTTCATTTTTGGACACAACCTCTTAGCCAAACACCACTACCTTGTTGCTGAGGTGCTTGAGGGTCTTATTTGGGCTGTTGAAGGTTGATTCTTGGCTCAAAGATTGTTGTTTTGCTGCTATGCTACAAGGGTGAGCATATTCCCTTTTTAAGCTTATTTTTGTATACCATCTTAGCCACCTTTTCATGCTATTTTAGGCTTGCTTGTTAACTACAAAAAGCTCTATTTTTAAGTGTTAAAAATGTTGGTTTGAGTCCTTGTTGGGGTTAGGGGTGGTCTACCCTCTTTGGTTTCTTATTTGCTAAGCTTTTGTACCACCTTTTAAGGCTATCCAAGCTATCTCTTTTTGGCCTTTTAACCACTGAATTCCAGAGGAATTTCAGTGATGGAAAAGTGGTTTTGGGGTCCCAAATAGGAGGGTGTGGTTTCCTCTCCTCTTGTCTTGTTTGCATATGTTGATTGCTTACCAAATTAGCATGTGTTTCTACTTCTTTGTGGCTTTGTTCAAGCATGATTTTGTGACTTTTTAGACCTTCCATAACTCTGTTTTTGGCTTGTTTGATCATTGGTTTCTTGCTCTTTGCACTTGTAGTGTAACCTTGCTCACTAGTTTTGCATACTTGCTACTTTAGCCCATTAATCTAGCATGTGTTGACTCTACTCCAGCAAGTTTTTGGCCTTTATTTAACATGCTTAAACTTTGTTTGAAGTGGCCTTGGTCCTTTGGCTCATATTTTGTATAGCTATAGTGCAAATACCTTGAATAGCTTTGTGTTTTGAGTCCTCTAACATGCTTTGCTTGAGTTGTTTGCTTGATTTGGCATCATCTGATATGTGATTTCAGAGCATGTTTCACTGTCATATTCTCATATGTATCACTCTTTCAATGTATTTGAGAGTTGTGCTTTGATGCCTTGTTTGTGAGCCAATACATGAGCATACCTTTCTTGCCATCTATGTTGCAAGCCTAGCATGTTTTTGCTACTGTTTTAACATGCCTTAAGTCTGTTTTGAATGGTTAAGGTCATTTGAGCATTACTTAGTATGGTTCTTGTGTAAAGCCCTTGATTAGTTTTGAGTTCTAAGGACCCTAACATACTATACTTGTGTTGTTTGCATGATATGCCATCATTTGGCATATGATTTCAGTGCTTGTACCTCTGTCATGCTCTCATATATATCATTCTTTCAATGTGTTTGAAAGTTAAGCTTTGTGCATATGAGCATGCATTTCTTGCTTTTTGTGCCTAAGCTTTAGTGTGTTTTGGCCACTGTTTTGGAGTATCTTAGGTCTGTCCATAGCTGGTTTGACCATTTGAGATTGATAGTGCATGCCTCATGTGCAAATGTTCTTCACTTGCTTTAGTGCTCTTGGCCCCTTAACATGTCTTGCATGCATTGCTTACATGATAGAGTCTTGTGCATGCCACCTTAACATGTCAAGATTAGCAAGTTGTTTGCATAGCATGTTGTTTGCATTGCATGGTGTTCAACCGGACATTATGTTGAACACAAGGTGGGTTAGTCCACTTCATACTCAAGGTGATGAAAGTGAACCAATCCCCTTTGTCTCTGTTGCCTTTGATCATCCATGATGAGGTAGTGGATTTAGAGTCTTGTTTGCATCGCATTCATTAAACTTGTGCAAGTTGGACCCTTGGCCATCATGCATTGAGATGCTTGATTGATGGTTTTGGATCCAATAGTGCCTCTCCCTTGATGTTTTGAAATGATATGGAGTGGCACAGTACACACATGCCCTAAGGAGACCCTCTATTTCCTCTATTTTGTGCTCTGTTGCAGTTTGGTGTCACAGCACACCGATGGCCGGCAGTGCCACATTGATGGCCGGCACCCATGCATTGTTAGCCGGCAGAGGCCCATCATTGGCCGGCAGATGGCTGGCAGCAAGCCTCCATGGCCGGCAGGCCACTGGTGCACTTCCCAGCTTTGATTTGGTAAGATTCAGCAGCAAGTTCTTAAGGACACCCTGCAGACAGAGCCTCTAAAGAGCATTTGGAGAGCTTTTCGGGACGGGAGCCGAGGCATGCATCTCCTAATTTCCAACAGAGCTGGGACAACATTGTTTAATGCATTTTCTTGTTAGTTAACATGAATTTGTAATTTGATTAATTTGTTAATTAATTAAGTGTTGTAATAATTAAGTAGCTTAGTTTAGCTATTTCTTTATTGATTTGTAATAATTAGTCTAATTAGTTTAATTGGATTAGTTAGCTCGGCTTAGCTTAGATTAGCGTAGCTTATTCATTCGGACCCTCCAGTAGAGATGGCAAATGTTGTAATAAGTGTGCGTGTGTGTGTGAATGTCTTCCAACCCCACGTCTTTCTCCTTTTTATTTTTCCGCTTTCAGTGGTTAGTTTTAGGGCATATCTCAATTAGCATACCTTATGCTTGCATGCGTGCATCATTCATTTGTTTTGCATGCACCGGGCTCGGCGCATCATTCAAACTGGATTGTATTTCAATACACTTACTTGAATACGTATTCCAAAGCATGTTATCAAGTGTTGCATTCATATGCCATCTTAGATAGCCGAGCTTATTTAGTTGCACTGTTGCATGTGTTGCATTAGACACTATAAGTGTTTATGCTTTAGCATCCTTGCATGAGTGTAAGTGATTTTCATGTTTAGCATGCTTACCATGAGGCTATTTGCTTAAGTGATAAACTGAATGAATGCCTGTGGATGAAGGCTTCATTACTTGAATTGGAATAATTCATCAAGATGCGAGTTTTAAGCCCACTTGAGGGTGGCAAATCATCATGTTTAAAAGCCCACTTGAGGGTGGCAAATCCACGCTTTAGCCTACTTGCGAGTAGCACTTTCAAACCATTTTTCAAAAATAAATATGAGATCTTTTGTTCCAATTTGAGTGATTTAAGCTATACTTGTATGCTGTGCGCATCACATAGTAAAGCTAGAATAATAACTAGATAAGAACATATGAGGTTTATTAAACAACATATCATACTTAGTAGAGGCCGATCCTTTGATCGGGCGAGCGGGGGTGCTCATTTCATGACCTTCCCCTCTCGTATCCAAGTTCCCGAGCCGAGGCAACTTTGGTGATAACGGACACATGGCTTTTGGCACGAGTCAGGGTTTCCAAAATTTTCCAAAATAAAATATTTAGGTGGCGACTCTATAATCTGGCAAAGCAATCTAGTTTGGCATAATTTGATTTAAAATCTGATTTTCCAAAACGATTTGTCAGATTGGACTTCTTTGGTGCTTATCAGTCTCACATTGCATTTTGTGAGATTAGATTCAGAACCGTGACAGGAGTCCGAACTGTAGTAGCTAAAACCTAATCCGCGCCTTCTCCGAAAAATGGGGCGCGCGGAGAAGTTCGGGCGGTCTATAGCATACAATTCGTGCTCACTAAGTAAACCCAGCACTACCCGCAAGTGAGTCTCATGTTTCTCTTCAGAGGTTGAATAAATCAAGATGTCGTCCACAAAGACGACCACTAAACGGTCCAAGTATTCTCGAAAAATTTTGTTCATCAAATCCATAAAAGAAGCCGGTGCATTGGTCAACCCAAAAGGCATTAAAAGGAATTCATAGTGGCCATAACAAGTACGAAAGGTCGTCTTCTGAATATCCTCCTTCCAGACTCTTAACTGATGGTACCCCGACCTCAAATCTATTTTTGAGAAGCAACGAGACCCTCTAAGTTGGTCAAACAAATCATCTATTCTGGGTAGAGGATACTTGTACTTAACTGTAACTCTATTCAACTTGCGGTAATCAATACACAACCGCAATGACCCATCCTTCTTCTTTGCAAAGAGAGCTGGCGCTTCCCAAGGTGATGTACTAGGGCGAATGAAGCCCTTGTTTAAAAGTTCTTGGAGTTGAATCTTTAACTCATGCAATTCGGCAAGTGCAAATATATACGGTGACATGAAAATCGGTGCCGTGCCAGGTACTAATTCAATGGAGAACTCGATCTCCCGGTGAGGTGGTAAACTAGTAAGATCTTCTGGAAAGACATCCGGATATTCACAAACTACCCTTGGTAACTCAACACGAGCCCCGTCACTCTCACTACCCAAGAGAGTTGCAAGAAGGCCACTAAGTTTGCTCCTATTACGAGGGTCAACAACTGGCGACAAGGTTCTATCAACTCGGTTCCCCAGAAAATAGAAATGATCACCACTCGAAGCGCACTCTGTAACTCTCTGACAGCAACAATCAATCACAGCTTGATAAGAACACAACCAGTCCATGCCTAAAATGACATCAAAACTCGACATATCTAGCAACACAAAAGCAAACGAAAGTCAACGCTCGGAAACTTCTATTTCACAATCATGACAAACCCGGTCTAAATCAATTGTACCCCTAACAAGTGACTCTACTCTAAGTAGAGACACTAACTGTGCTACTTCTAACCCCAATGCAGAAGCAAATGCAATAGATATAAATGAATGAGATGCACCCGTATCTATCAACACATTAGCCAAAGAATTACACATAACAAAAGTACCTCTCACAATTGAAGATTCTGGTAACTGTTCTGGCACGGTAGTAGCATACACGCGCCCCTGTGGCCTCTAATTAACTTGCTTCCTTCTCGGTGCATAGGCCTGTTGTACTGACTATGCCGAAGCGGCTTGTTGAATTGCTCGTGAAGCCTAAGTTGAATGAGCTTGCTGGTGGCTCTGAGTCTGCTTCGATCCTAATGCGCCAGGTGCGCCTCCCAACTGAGGGTAAGTTCTCTTCATATGCCTAGACTAACCACACTGATAATAATTAAATCCCTGGTCTCCATTCTGAGACTGAGACTGAATCTGAGATCGGTTAGGTGGTAGCGGTAACGTCAGCTGCCCTCATCCCTTCTGTGGGCACGAAAAGGCTTTGTGACCTGGCTGGCCACACTTGAAACACATGAAGCCACCCGATGTACATTTTTCCGAACCCGAACTAGGCAACAGAAAAGTGGATTTAGACTATTGTGGTTGGGGCTGGGATGAAAAAGTGCCCTTGCTCCTCTTATTCTGCCTATAGTCTCCTTGAGACTCTTGGACTCTAGGCCTCGAACTCCGAAGTCTCTCCTCCTCGGCTTGTACAGAAATTTCTACGTATGCCGCCGACTGTACAAGACGGTCATAGTTTCGAATCATGTTCCCAACAATCTCAAAGAAAATTTTGATTTTTAACTTTTTTCTCGAATTCAATGCAACGGCGCTCTTCCAATGCAACGCCACCAACTCTGGTGTAAACCTAGATAAACTAGAGAAGACTGCCTCGAACTTGGCCACGGTCATGTCGAGTTGTTTGAGGTCTTTGAACTCTTGCCTCAATCTCTCCCTAGTAGCGGGAGGTAAATACTTATCTTAGAAAGCAGCCACAAAGGCTTCCTGTGACGGCTCCACTCTACCCTTGGCATATTTTCACCATTGACCCGCATCTCCTTTAAGGTAGTAGCTCGCTAGAGTCACTCTTAACTCGCTATCATCTATATGAAGCATCTCAAATGTCTTCACAGTTTGTTTGAGCCACTCATCCGCTTTCTTAGGCTTGGGGCCACCATGGAACTCATCCGGTTTGGCCCACAAAACTCTCTAGTGAGAAAACTCACCCTTAACTCCGCAGTGTTCTCTCGGGCTTGATTCTCCGCCTTCAACAAGTTCATAGCCCCTGCCATTTCTCGGGCTAGGGTCTCTATTGCGATATGACCCACTTGTTCCGCTTGTTACATTATCTTGGCCTAACTTTTCCTTTTGTACCAGAATCTCTTGGACCGGTACCTCATGCACACCCCGGTGAGCCCTACCACGTCTCCCGCCTCTACCACCACGGACTTGACTCCTTCTTGACATCCTAATAAAGGATACAAGAGAAATAATTTAGCACATTAACTCATATGTGCTCGTAACTTGACTCACACGCTCGACTACAACAATTTCATACATTTCTCTACCATATACACAATTCAATATCACTCCACATAAGCACTCAGTCATGTAAACACATACGGACAATTCTTTTATGATGAAATTCGTCCCACGAAAAATCAAGAATTCTTAGTAGAATGAGTATTGATCAAATACCCTTCTAACGAGACCTCAAGGAATTTAACAGGCGCAAACAACATCCCAAAAGTCCAATCTCATACCCATTTAGTCACATAAGTATGTTATCACATAATCACAAAATGCATAACACTTCCTAAGCATGCTAAATGAATCCATAGTGGTTAAACAACCACTTCCCAGGAGCTCCAAGTATTCAAACCCGGTAGCTCTGATACCAAGTTATAACGCCCTAATTTTCATGCCCAATTGATAATACAATAATCATGGCTTTTAAAGTAAAACTGATAATAAAGCCTCATACTTGCATTACATGATGTAAATAGTCTTCATGCGATAATACAGTTAATCCAACAATAACTAATTAAACAATGAATACCTCCAAGGGTTTACAAGTTTCCAAGGCTTGAGCCTGGTTACACAAAATGGTTATTCAAACCACACATACAAAGCCCTTGGCTTACAATCAAAATCACAGCAAATGAGCACATCATGCTCTCTGCACACATTTCCACACCTCCAGTTAGACGGAATCACCACATATTTTCCTGCACAAAAATCTCGTAGGGAGAGCATAAAGCCCAGTAGAGAATTCTTAACAAAGTATGTATATTTTACACAAGTCTTAAGAGATGAATGCATATACCATGCCATGCTATTTTGAAAAAAAAAACACATCTTCATTTATTCAAAAACCATCATGCTCAATGATGCCATGCAATTTCAACTGTTCCACATTTATCCATTTTGTTCAAGGGGTGGTAAATACAACTCCGTAAATCCTTAGGTTAGTATCTGCAAGTAGACTATACCAGTACTACCAATTTGTTATTTTTACCGGTATTAGCAGGAAGGCTCGACACCTCTAGTCTGTCATTTTTACCAATATTAATTGGAAGGCTTGACACCTATAATCTACACTACCTTTCAAGACTTGCCACCGTATTTACCCCAAAACCATTTCATGAAAACTTGTTTCTCAACATTCTTTTCTAAATGCAAAGTTTCCAAATCAAATTCCAAAGCTCTTCATTATCAAATGAATTGATATGCCAATGCAATGATTAATAATACAATGCAGTTTCACAAGGTGAATAAATACTTTTATTTCAATTCATCTGAGGCATAACATAATTCTCACATTTCAAACATTTCCAACAACTTAATCATTTCAAGACTATATCAACACTTTTAAACAACAATTTCCAAAACTTCAACAATTCTCCTATTCGATGGAAAACCATCATTTATATGTAATAAATAAACAATTTTCAAGCATCATTTATTTTGGCACATAAAATAAATATAACAACATATTCTAAAGATTTTCAACATCTTTCAAAAAAATCTCCAATTTCTAGGTTTTCTCATCAAAAACCATTCATCTTCAAATATTTGAAAAAATCTCACCAAAAACATCTTTCTTTCATCAACATGGTTCAAAAACTCTCAATTTCTATTTTTAAAGGAAAATGAAGTAAACCCACTTTTAAAATTACTCATCTTCTTGAATCAACAATCAATTTTCAAAACTAATCAAAGGATGATTTCGAAAATCATCTACATCTTGCAAAAACATATATATAACTCAAAGAAAAATCCCTACCTCAAGTTTGAAGAAAAAAAGTGCTGAAACCCCCAAAATTTACAATGTCGAAACTCGATCTTCACTGCATAAAACGAAACCCTCGAGAAGTTATACAACTTTGATGAAGGAACTATAACCAAAATCCCAATGGATTTGGAGAAATCAAAGAAAGAAAATGATCTCTAGAGAGAGAAGCTCAAGATCTGGATCTTGGAGAGTTTTAGAGAGAGAGAGAGAGAGGATTGCAAAAGTGATCTGAAATGTCACTTTCTCAAGCTAATGAAACGTGGTCCGCTCGAGCGTGGAAAGCCCCGCTCGAGCGTCAGACACAGACTCCTGCTCGAGCGTAAAATACGCTCCTCCAATACTTTTGCAAACAGAGACCTCGCTCGAGTGCCCGAATGCTCGCTCGAGCGTAAAGCAAAATTTCAGAAGCCCCGCTCGAGCAGAAGAGTCAAATTCTGAGCAACTAAAAGTTTGGAAAAACAAGCAACCAACATTTTCCAAACACATAACTACAACCCAATAACCAACAATGAGGGGAAGATAAGGGAAACACGACATGAACCACCATTCAAACAATACAAACCCGGGTCCAGAACATCACAAAAGACGGGTCAAAACCCAGATCGCTACATAAAGCCCAGTAGGAAATTCTTTACAAAGTATATACATTTTATACAAGTCTCAAGAGATGAAATGCACATGCCATGCTATGCCCTTTTCGAAGATAAATCACATTTTCATCTTTTGAAAACCATCATACTCAATGATATCATGCAATTTCAATTGTTCAAAACTTAACAATTTATTTCAAGGGCGGTAAATACGACTCTGGTAATCCCTAGGTCGATGTCTGCAAGTAGACTATACAAGTACTACCAATTTGTCATTTTTAGCAGTATTGACTGGAAGGCTCGACACCTATAATCTGTCATTTTTACCAGTATTAACTGGAAGGTTCGACACCTATTCAATTTCATCTACACCACCTATCAAGACTTACCACCATATTTACCCCAAAACCAATTCATGGAAACTTGTTTCTCAACATTCTTTTCTTAATGCAAGTTTTCAAATCAACTTTCAAAGTTTAATGTAATCAAATGAATTAATATGCCAATAACACAACATGAATATAAATACTTTTATTCCAATTCATCATCCGAGGAATAACACAATTACCTCTTCTCAAGTATCCTCAACAATTAGTCATTTCAAGACTATTTCAACGTTTTGATCAGTAATTTCCAAAATGAACAACAATTCTCATATTCCCTGAAATTCATCATTTATATAAATATAAATAAGAAATTTTCCAAACATCCATTTATTTTGACACACAAAATAAATATAACAGTATCATTCATGGATTTTCAGTCTCTTTAAAAAAAATTCCCAAATTCTCGATTTTCTCACCAAAGCTATACAACTCAAATCTTTTTAAAGAAAAGCTTTCAAAATCATCTTTTCTTCAATCAACGAAGATCAAAACCAATAAGATCATTTTAAAAGAACAAGAGACAAACCCACTTTCAAAATCGCTCAACTTCTTGAATTAACAATCAATTTTCAAAGCTATCGAAGGTTGATTTTGAAAATCATCTAAATCTTGCAAAAAATATATATATAACTCTAAGAAAATTCCTACCTCAAGTTTTGAAGAAGAAATGAGATGAAACCCCCAAAATCAACGGTGTTTTTTAGTACACTTTAGTAAATTATTTATAATTATAATTTATTCTTAATATATCTTAAGTTTTTTTTTACAAATTAGCCTTTTAAGGTATATTCAAATAATAAATAAATTAAAAATTTCTTTGATTATTATACACAGATAAAGTTAATCAAACAATACTGAATCAACTTATTACAAATTAAAAGCACCAATTATTTCCACAAACAAAATGATCAAAATCAATATACCTGTTTGGATGTGTGTTCATTAGGTTTTTTGTTTTCATTTAGCAGAAAATACATTAAAAGTTGTTTGGAGTACTATAAATCTGATTTAGGTTTCGTTTAAGAAGTGGGTTAGCTATTTCATTTTTTTTTGGTAGGGGGGGGGAATGGATTAATAAGAACATCATTGGATGGTACTAGTAGGTTGCAATTTAGTATACTTAATTTTTTAGTACACTTTAGTAAATTATTTATAATTATAATTTATTCTTAATATATCTTAAGTTTTTTTTTACAAATTAGCCTTTTAAGGTATATTCAAATAATAAATAAATTAAAAATTTCTTTGATTATTATACACAGATAAAGTTAATCAAACAATACTGAATCAACTTATTACAAATTAAAAGCACCAATTATTTCCACAAACAAAATGATCAAAATCAATATACCTGTTTGGATGTGTGTTCATTAGGTTTTTTGTTTTCATTTAGCAGAAAATACATTAAAAGTTGTTTGGAGTACTATAAATCTGATTTAGGTTTCGTTTAAGAAGTGGGTTAGCTATTTCATTTTTTTTTGGTAGGGGGGGGGAATGGATTAATAAGAACATCATTGGATGGTACTAGTAGGTTGCAATTTAGTATACTTAATTTTTTAGTACACTTTAGTAAATTATTTATAATTATAATTTATTCTTAATATATCTTAAGTTTTTTTTTACAAATTAGCCTTTTAAGGTATATTCAAATAATAAATAAATTAAAAATTTCTTTGATTATTATACACAGATAAAGTTAATCAAACAATACTGAATAGAACCATTATCGACCGTGCAGCATCTTGAAACCGTCAGTATCATTGCGGGTCGATTCCGGTCAAGCGGGTTCATCAAGTAAGTGGTTTAAATGAATAGCCGTAATACTGTTTTTGAAATTATGAATTAATTTTCTGTGACAATTTCTTTTTATTGACTATTATCCAACTATTAATTTTCAGGAAAAAAAAATCACGAGAGAAAAGAAGTGAACACCAACTCAAGAATTAACTTTATCCCTTAAACTATAAGAGTGTATAAATGAACACCTAAACTATTAAGAAGTATCACTTTGCCTCTTAAATTATAAAAGTGAAAAAATAGACCTTCTAAACTATTGACATGTTTCATTTTGATCCATTCTGTTATGAAATACAATTTGTACATTTTTATAATTTATGGGATCAAAATGATACTTCTCAATAGTTTAAGAGTGTTTGTGTAAATAATCCTAATAGATAGATAGATTGATAGATATTGATAGTATAGATATACCATATTGAATGAAATTCAAATTTGGCAGTTTTGAGTTAGCACTATTTTTTTGTTGTGTGTGTGTGTGTAGGTTGCAATCAAAAAAAATTATGTAGTACACTTAATTTTTTAGGACACTTTAGTAAATTATTTATTATTATAATTTATTCTCAATATATCTTAGGTTTTTTTTACAAATTACCTTTCAAGGTGAGAGGGTAATTTATGTGTAAATCAGGTCGAGCTGGATAATGGGCCATTCTGAGGGCCACAGTAAGAAAGGCCAAGTAAAAGGGCCTAAAAGTTAGCCTAGTCCAAGAGAGCGGTAACAGTTAGCTCGGTCATACCATATTGAGCCGAAGTATGTTGAGTTTTCCTCAGTACCTTGCTATTAGTTAGCTCAGTCCAAGCTCGTTGTGGTTAGTACGGTCTCAGACAACCCAGTTGGAATGTCAAACCAAGGTACACTCAGTAAAAGAAAGAACCAAGCTAGTGGGAGCTCGGTCTAGTCTGCAGCTTTAGCATGGCCATGTTATCTCGGTCGTATTGACATCCAACCTTGGTAGAACCATCTCACTTGGTTTAAGCAGTGAGAGGAGTGTTGAAAGATAAGCATTATCTTTCAAGAATGTGATTCTTAGGAGGACTCTGCATGGAGGAGTAAGAATCCTACTTGGATTGTGCCACGTGGAACCTATAAAATCTCATAACATCACCTATGGAGAGGTAACACAACTTTGATTCTCGAATACACAGAGCTTTTGTCTATTTGTCTATTTTGCTGACTTTGGCATCGGAGAGGTATCCGGCACACACCCGCCGGCTAGCTCACGTTTGTGTTTTCAAGGAGTAAAGCGACAACATTTGGAGGAGCGCAAACTTGATCAACAGGATTATACGAAAAGATTATTTCTTGCTCGTACAATTGGCACCGTCTGTGGGAATCATAGAAAGAACAAAACCTCTTGATCAAAGTTTTCTTCGCTAGATTAGATGCAATGGCGCACAATGAAGATTTTCCGCAGTCCACCGTTGACGAGCAAACCCCAAAGGGAGGTGGGAGGCGCGAAGGTTTGTCTTCCATCCCTCCCATGGCAGATTTAGAGCCCCAACGACAGAACCCCCGGAGGGATGCGAGGGGGAGGTGGGGTCACAGAGTCTTGATAGGCAGAGGTGGAGGATCGGCCCTCAAGTTTTGGAGGATCGGGTAAAGGAGCAGGACAAGATAATCAGGAAGATGGCGGCGGACATGGAATTGATGAAGCGCCAGATAAAAGGGAAGGGGGTGGCGACAGGAGTGGGGCGCAAGAGCAATATGCCTCCTCGCCACTCAGAAGATCGTGGTAGACATACCACGCCATCGCAAGCAGAGAGTAGAAGCCTCAGGACAGGCAACACTCAATCAAGGACTTCCAGAACTCGTTACTCCAGGTCTGACAGAACGAGATCATTGAGGTCCTGCACTGAGGGAAGTACCTATCTGCCCTCACATACGCACCAGACATCATCCAGGCAAACGGAGTTGCCTAGATCGTTCGACTTATGAACTGTGCTTGAAAAAAGGGCACGACGGAAGGAGGATGCCAGGGCACGCGACCCGCACAGAATTTCAACCCTTCAGCGGTTGGCTCCTCAGACGCATGGAAGCGTCGAGATAGGAATGCCAATACCGCACCTTGCCTACGAACCAACGGATAAAACATTGGCAAGGCTACATAGTCGTCGTTCGTTCCGGCGATTAAGAACGCACCCTTACCTTCAGGCTTTATCCAGCCTAAATTTACGACCTACGAGGGGAAGACAGACCCCTACTTGCACCTAAGCCACTTTCGTCAGGTCATGGCAGTATACGAGGCTTTGATATGCATCCTATTCCCATCCAGCCTTGGCGACCTAGGTTTAACCTGGTTCGAAAGGCTACCAGAAGGCAGCATAGCCTCCTGGGCACAATTGGCGGAGGCATTCATGACAAGGTTCAAAACGAACGCCAAGATGCCAGTAGAAATCGATCAGCTACTCTCCATTGACATGGGCGACAAGGTGACGTTGAGATCCTACAACAATCATTATTGGGAGACCTTCAACCAGATAGGAGATTGCCCCACAAATCTCGCCATCGCGCAATACAAAAGAGGTCTTCCATTCGGAAACAGGCTGAGGGACTCAATTACCATGACGGCCCCTTCACAATGGAAGCCTTAATGGAGAGGGTACACCAGCACATTCGAGTAGAGGAGGATGGCGCCCGTGCTAAAACAAAGTCTGGTACAACCAGATAAAAAGACTTCGACAAAAGTCAACGCGGTAGAACGTCCGAGCAAGAACGGGCGAGGCAGGCGAGACAACAGAGAAGACCAAGATAAAAGATGGTTGAGAGTCCGCACTGCCATTACCACGGTATTCAAGAAACCAATCTACCGAATTCTCAATGAGATACGCGATGAACCTTTCGTTAGATGGCCAGCTAAATAAGGAGAGGCATAAAAGGACTATGACGAAAGATCCCAGTGCACCTTCTATGAGGAAAAGGGGCACCGCACTGAAAATTGCACGCCGTTGAGACAATATCTGGAGGAATTAGTGGCAGCTGGTCACCTGGACCGGTACATAGAGAAGGGGCGCAGCCAACCCCCCAAAACCACGATCACCCAGACGGAACGTCAATCGACACCCCACCTCAAGGCGTGGTAAATGTAATACATGGGGTATTCGAACCTGAGCGAGTATGTGAGCTTAGGGGAATCATAAAGAAGGCTGAGCACTTAAGGAAGGTATTAAGTGCGCAGCCCACCATTAAAAATGGGAGAACAGAGGCCACGAATGTCATGTCTTTTTCAGACAAAGACTTGGCAAGGATATATTGCCCTCACAACGATGCACTGGTCGTCACTCTCCGCATCAAGGATTACAACGTCAAGCAAATTTTGATTGACCAAGGGAGCTCATGTGAGATAATATATTACGAAACCTTCAAACAACTGAAATTGGAGGACAAAGACTTGGCACCCGCTGTATCTCCCCTAATCGAATTCAACTCAATGCCAGAGTGGCCAGTTGGCAAGATTATCCTCCCAGTCAAAGCAGGAAGCATGACGAAACAAGTGGAATTCTGGGTATTGAAAGTCCCTTCCACTTACAACATAATTTTGGGGAGGACATGGCTGCATGCCATGCAATCAGTAGCGTCAACATAACATCAAGTAATGCGGTTTCCCAACGAAGCCGGAGTAATTGAAGAGGTCTATGGAGACCAAATTATGTCCAAGCAATGCTTCGTTACAGTAAATGCCAGCCGAGCTGCCAAAGGGTTTCTTCAGATGGTGGAAGAACCTGAGAGCAATGAATTGTTTACGGATGTTGGCAAAGCCGCTAAACAGAAGGCAGTAGAAGACTTGGTACAGGTAAGAACAGATGAAAAGGACCCAGAAAAGTTCTTTTTGCTTGGCTCATCTATGTCCAGCCCCGAGAGAATAGAGATCATGGAATTCTTGACCTCTAACATCGAAGTGTTTTCCTGGACACCGTATGACATGCCTGGCATTGACCCAAACTTCATCTGTCACCAATTGAATGTCCACCCAACTGCAAGACCAATCATACAACGCACTCACAGATCAGCACTCCACCACGCCGAGATAGTGGCGGAAGAAGTGAGAAACCTTCTAGAGGCAAGAGCTATCAGAGATGTGCACTATTCCAAGTGGATATCCAACACAGTAGTGGTACCAAAAAAGAATGGGAAATGGCGTGTCTGTGTGGACTACAAAACAGTCAAATTCTTGGGCTTCCTGGTGACCAACCGAGGAATAGAGGCAGACCCTTCTCAGATCAAAGAAATTTAGGATCTAAAGAGGCCCAACTCAGTAAAAGAAGTACAGCATCTCACCGGTATGGCAGCCGCGCTAAACCGGTTCATTAGTCGATCGTCAGACAGATGTCGACCATTTTTTCAAGCATTAAAGGCCAAGTTTAACTGGGATGAAGAATGCGACCGCGCCCTAGAAAGTTTGAAAGAATACATGTCTTCTCCACCACTGCTAGTGACCACAATACCTGGAGAAAAACTATTTTTGTACCTGGCAGTCTCACAGCACGCAATTAGCGCAGTGTTGGTTCGAACGGAAGGAATCCGACATCTGCCCATCTTTTATGTCAGCATGACATTGCTGGGCACAGAAACTAGGTATTTACCATTGGAAAAACTGGCCTTAGCCTTGATGATGGCTTCAAGGAAGTTATCGCACTACTTTTACGCCCACACCATAATTGTCCTCATAGCTTTCCCATTAAAAGCTTTGTTTGAAAGGGCGAACTTTTATGGGCAAACTTTTCTGGGCGAATCTTGAAGTGGGCAGTAGAATCGGGACAATTTGACATCAAGTTTCAACCCAGAACCACGATAAAGCCCAAGCTTTGGCAGACTTTGTCGCAGAATTCATACCAGGAAGTCATCACATTTGCCTAGTTGACTTAACGGGTACAACCGAAATAGGGATGGAAAATGGCACCGGAATAGTGCAACCCCTAATACAGGATAAACAGCCACATCCTAGGATAGACCAGAATGAACAAAATGAGGGAGAAACAAACCATGCTGCACTAAGCAAAGACCCATCGACAAATAAAGACTTGGTACAATCAGATAGTAAGAGGCAAACAATAAGTGTGGACTTTGAAAAAAACACCAGCAACACTCAGGACCCCAAGGCATCATCCGATCCCTCTACCTGCTGGAAGCTATTCGTTGGAGAAATGTGGAAGCTCTTTGTGGATGGAGCATCCAACAGGCACAGAGCAGGACTCGGCATAGTCCTCATCTCACCAGATGGCCTAGTAGTAGAACAGGCAGTCAACCTTGGCTTCCCAGCATCAAAAATGAAGCGGAGTATGAAGCGCTTCTGGCAGGACTAAAATCAGCACTCTATATGAAGGCCACTGAGCTAATGGTTTACAGTGACTCACAGCTAGTGGTAAACCAAATTTCAAGCGACTACAAAGCAAAGGATGAAAGGATGGCTAAGTACCAAGAGTTAGTCAGAAAAGAGATCATGAAGTTCGAAGTAGTGCGGATAGAACAGATTGGCAAAGAAGAAAACAACAGAGCAGACGAACTAGCAGGCTTTGTTTCGATGGCAGATACATCTATCTCACATCCACTACTGATCGACTTCCTACCCAGACCACGCATTGAAGAACCTGAAGTAGAAGAAGTATGTTGCGTCGAACTGGGCCCTTCATGGATAGATCTCATCATAGTGTTCCTAAAAGACGGCATTTTACCCAAAGAGAAGAAAGATGCCAACAAGATAAGAGCAAAGTCACAGCGATTTTGGCTCTCCCCATTGTAACATGCCCGGGGGGTACCCGCGCGTGTAGACACCCCATTTTTGACCGTCCTCAAGACCTGGACGTCACCGCTTGAACACTCGGTGATCATCCATGTTTTGTGTTCGTCTTGAGTTCCCGGAGGCCTCGGCTACGTGCCTTGCCTCAGGATCTCTCGACTCGACCGTTTTGTGTCTGGTTTTGCACCAAACACTTGTGTTTTTGCTTTGGAGGGCAGGGAATGGCTTTTGGGACATCCCCACACTCCACCGGCCATGGCTTGAGGCCACCGGCTGTGTTTTGTTGCCATCGGCCAAATGTGATGGCCGGCTGGCCAATTTGACTGCCGGTCGGCCACTTTGGTGATTTTTAGAGCACCCTTAACAAACTATTTAGAGCACTCAAAAGTGCATTTTCTTTGCACTTTTGCATACAAACACCTAGTTCTCTACTCCTTCTATTGAGATGAGGTCCTTGAAGGTGATTTTTGAGGTGATTTGAGGCCTTTTCTTGGTCCAAAAGTTGCTGATTTGCTGTTGTGCTTCAAGGGTGAGCTTTTACCTCTTTTAAGCCTTGTTTTCATAGCTTGTTTTGCCATATTTGTAACTATTTTTGAGCTTAACATATAACATAGAAAAGTCTTGTTTTTGAGTGCTCTAAATAGTTTGTTAAGGGTGTTTTAAACTTTGGGGTTGTTTGACCCCTCTTAAGGCTTGTTTGGCCCTTGTTTTGTGCCATTTCGGTTGAGCTCCGGGACCATTGTGTTTGGGCCTCCTCACCACTGAAATCTTGAGGGATTTCAGTGATGAGGATGGTGCCTTGAGGTCCTATGGAGGAGAGGGCCACCCCCTCTCCTTGTTGTCCTTGAAAAGGGCCATTTTTAGCCTCTTGAGGGAGCATATAGTTTGAGTGTGTATTGACCATGCCTTGACTGATTTTCATGCTTATTATGTCATAATATAGCATTGTTGTATGTTGGTTTGGACACACCTTGCATGCCTTGCATACATGTCTTGTAATGTCACATTTTTGCCTTAACATGCTTTAAGTGTAGACCCTTGTTCTAGCATGATTTAGGCTTACCTTTGTGAAGCTTACATGCATATTTTGATGTGCTAAGGGACTATTTTAGGTCATTTGAGTCATTCATGTCTTGCTTTGTATAGCTACCATGCAATCCCTCTTGAATGCCTTAAGTTTTGGCCTCTCTAGCATGCATTACTTGCATTGTTTTAATGGTTTAGGACCACTTACCATGTTATTTCAGTCCTTATAACATGCTTGTATGCTTGCCTTTGATGCCTCTTTAATGCCTTAAAAGCTTGTGTTGTATGCTCCATGTTTAGCCTCTTTTGCATGCTTCCATGTTTAAGCCACTTGGATACCATCTAGGTGTTCCCTTTGCATGGTCTAGGCCTACCTTGAACCTGTTTTAAGCCCTCTTGGCCTTGTGAGGCTTGGTTGGCTTGGCCATGGTTCAAGTCTCTTTGACTAGCTTCAAGTACTCGGACCAATTGCACGCTATGTTTGTCTTGGTTAAGTAGGTTTGGCACCATCATTAGAATGGTTTTTCAGAGCTTACATTGCATGCCCTTAGTCCATGTTTAGTCTCTTCCAAGCGTGCTTGAGAGTTGCCTTTTGATGTTTAAGTGTCAGCCCATTAACATGTGCATATGTGTGTGTGTGTGTTGGTCCTCATGTTTGAGCACTTTGGCCACTGATTTTGGCATGCTTGTGAGCCATCCTAAATTAGTTTAAGTCCTTCCCCTTTGCTTGATTGTGTGCTCACCCTGTATGTTTGCTTGCATACTTGCATATTCGCATTGCATTGCCATGTTGTATGCTAGTTCACATGCTTAGGATTACATTGCATGAGTATGCATGCTTGACCTCTTGAAGTGAGTATGATAGACGTTGAGTTTAATTTGTTTGATTATATGCATTACATTCCATATCAAGATGCACACTTGATTTTTTTGGGCCATCATGCATGGAAGTGCGCGATTGGTAGTCCGAGAATCGAAGACCATATCTCTTTGAGTCATAAATATGATAAAAGGTGTGATTGGTGCATACATTGCTTGAAATGCATTGCCATGCCATGTTTTGTCCTCTGCTGCTGTCAAACCAATTTTTGCAGGAAGATTTGGCCAGCCGGCATTGTTGAGTGCCGATCGGCAAAGAGTCTTTGGCCGAGAGTATAATGTTTAGCCGATGACCATTCTAAATGGCCGGTGATGATCCCACTCAGCCGGTGGTGTTCCAAAACACTCAAAGAAGCAACCTTGGGAGTTGTGCAATTTTCAGAGAAGCAGAACAGTCAAAGCAGAGGCAACTTGTGCATAACAGTGACTTTCCGAGCGGAGCTGAGCGCGCATTGCATTGGGCCCTCTTCCCGAGGCCATTTACTGCTTTCATTGGATTAGTTAATTTGTTAATTAATTAATTGGTTTGTAATATTTAATTAGCTTGTAGGTTAATTAACTTGTATTATTCTTTCGGTCCCTCTGAGCGAGGGCAAATCTGTAATAAGTGTGGGTGCGTGTGTACATGTCTTTCAACCCCTACTTCTTTCTCCCTTTTACTTACCTGCTTTGATGGTTAGTACTAGGACATGTTTACTTTAGCATACCTTATGCTACGCATGCGTGCATCATTCATTAGTCTTGCATGCATCAGGCTCGGCGCATCATACTAACTGCATAAGTATTTCAAATCTAACTTGAATACATGCTACTTGTGCATTTTCATATGTCATTTATAGACTAACCGAGCCTACTCTAGTAACATCCCGTATGCGTTGCATTAGGCATTTAAACATGGACTTGGATCATGCATAATTTCTAACATGTTCTTGTTTTGGCTTGGAGTACTTGGTAAGCATTTATGCTTTAGAATGCCGCATGCGTGTGAGTGTTGCCATAACAGCATGATTACCATGAGGCTAGCTGCTTATGTGATATAACTGCTTGAATGCCTGTGGATGGAGGTTGAATTACCTAAATTGGAATAATGCATTAAAACTGTGAGTTTCAAGCCCACTAGATAGTGGCAAAACCATCTTTTCTAAAGCCCACTCGAGGGTGGCAAAACCTACATTTTAGCCTACTTGCGAGTAGCAAACCATCTTCAAAACGAACATGCAATGTTTTGTTCCAATTTAGGCGATTTGGTCTATACTTGTTTGCTGAGCGCATAACATAGTAATTCTAGGCTAAATGGAATAAGAACACATAACGTTTTCAAAACTGGATATCATGGTTAGTAGAGGCCGATCTTCGAATCGGGCGAGAGGGGGTGCTCATAGCTAACCTTCCCCAATCGTACCCAAGCTCCCGAGCCAAAGCAACTTTGGTGATGACGGACACGTGGCCTTTGGCACCGAGTCAGGGTTTCCTAAATTCCCCCATATAAAAATATTTAGGTGGCGACTCTGTATCTGGCAAAGTAGTCCATGTTTGGCACTTCTTTTCAAAAATCTGTTTCTCAAAACGATTTGTCGGATTTGGACTCTTTGGTTCAGATTAAGGACCGTGATACAAATTGAGTCCGAACTGTAGCAGCGAGGCCCATGGGCGCGTCTACAGCGCGCGTTAAACAGTTTAGACTCCCGAGATCTCTTTGATCTAGTCTCACGAGTGCAATGTGAAACGTAGTTGAGAGTCCAGATTTGGTGACTTTTATGGAAAATTCATTTTATTGCAATTTTGTCAAAAAAATGGACTGCGTCATCAGATTTCAGAGTCGCCACCTAATATTTTTGGGAAATTAGGAAACTCATGACTCGTGCCAAGGCCACTGTTCGTCGTAACCAAGGATGCTTGGCTCGGAACCTTAGGTATGAAGGGGGAAGGTCATTAATTGAGCACCCCCGCTCACCCGATCAGAAGATCGGCCTCTACTAAACCATGATATGACTTTTATTTTCTTTATATGTTCATGTTTTAATTATTGAATAAATACTAAAATTTACTATGTAAAACATACAAGTATAGACTATGTCACCTACTTTGGAACAAATTGATTTCATGTAGTTTTGAAAGAGTTTGGAAAATGTACAACCCAAATAAATTGGGCTTACAAACATGAAAATCAACATCATTCCAAATTAAGCTATACAGGCTTCATCCACTAGCATTCATAGAGTTATATCACGTAGTATGAAAAAAAACACACACAAACGGGATGCTAAAGCATAAAAACTTACATGTTTGACGACCCACGAACAAGCTACAAAACAAAGTTAGTAAAATATGCATGATCTTATATACAAAATCCTAATGCAATTCACTCATGATATGCAACTAAAGATTCGACTTCTAAGATATGACATGTGAATCATTTCAAGAACATGAGGTAGCACACATAATCATATAGGAATTGATTAAATCCACAAATGCAAACTTAGCCGAATCAAGATGCATGAAACATTGATGCAAAGCATGAATATGATGAAAAATAAATATGATGTTTATGTACAAATAAGGAAAGCAAGTAAAAGAACGGGATAAAAAGAAGCTTGGATGAGGAATTATTACAACACTTGAATTATTACATATCCAAATAAAGGAGGAGGAGGAAAACAAATAGTACAGCAAACTATAAAAAATCCTCACAAACTCTCAAAATAAAAAAGAAAATAAAGAAACTTCATGTGCGCCGGAAAATATTCTGCTTGACGTAGGAAGACTGCTCTGTTCTGTCCGGGGAAACTTATTTTGCAGGAGCACTATTCATCCTGAGATACTATTCACTGCCGGAAGGTACTATTCACCATGGCAATTACTATTCACCTTTCTCAATCGTTATTCATCTTACCAGGCATTTCTCATCCGCAGTTACTATTCATCGCCGGAGGTACTATTCATCGACGGGGCTACTATTCACCGCCGGAAGTTACTATTTACCACCGAAGGTTACTATTCACCACCAATCACTATTCATCCAGTAGGGTCACATCTTTTAATAAATTAGGTGGTTCGACCGACCATTTAAAGTGGTAAAATTACAACAATTTATAAATAGTAAACTACAATATTTTATGTAAATTACAACAGTTTATATACAATAGTAAATTACAGCAGATATGTGGGTGGTGCAACCTTCCCATTAAAGCGATAAAAAACAGTTACAAAAAGTAGTAAATGAAATATTTAAGCAAGTTATATCACTTTTTTAAATGAAAGTTTGTGAAAACTCACCTTTTAGAGAAATGATGAATTTTCTGATTTACAAACTTTCTTTTGATTACCCTCAAGTCTGTAGAATGTGTTTTCAATTCTCAGTTCAAAATTTGGAATTACAGCCTTGGTGGTTGGTTTTGGAATGGTATATTGATGAAATGCGAATAAAAGTTTGGTTCAGAAAAATAAAATATTTAAGAAAATAGTTTATTTCCCCCCCCCTTTCTAAAAAAAAACTAATTTTCTTTCTTTCTGATTCTTTTCCTTTCAATCTCTCTTGCACCACTTCTTTTTTTTCTCACTGATTCTCTCCCCAATTCTTCTCCCATTTTATAGAGAATGGACATAGCAAACAAACAAAATAATAATATAATATAATATATAATGGTGGGATGGTGCTAGCATGCACCACCGAAAGTTAGAAACATATCAATCAATTTTTTTTATTATTTATTTATTTTTATTACTATAATATATATATATATATAACGAGTGCATGGTGGTGACATGCACCACCGAAATTTGATTATAAAAATATAAAGTATTTAAAATATGTACAATATTAATCAAATATATGGTCTAAAATAATTTGGTTAAAACAGGTGTAGGTCGGGATTAAAGCTTAAATTTCATTTTTTTCACTGAGAATTTTGTGAGATGGCATATTCTTATTTTCATCATCGGGTAATCAAAAGAAAGCGTCCAAATCTTAGGGCCGGTCAAAATGGGGTGTCTACAGGCATTAAGAAGAAAATTAGAGAAATAAATAAGTGTAATTTAGACTTTTTACAATTTCTGTTACATCCGTCCAAAATTGTACTTTGGTATGAAGTATAGGGGTTTAAGTGTTACAAATGAAACTATAGGGGGGCTCCATGTTTTTTGGGTAAACCACAAGGGGTTAAGTTATAATTTACCCATATATATATATATATATATATATTTGTGGATAAGTGGTTTGGAAATACTCTTCTGATCCTGGAGGACGCTAGTGATTCTCTGATAGTCACCTGAAAAGGAATAAACACTCCGGTCGGGGGTGCCAGAATTAGTACTCCCACGGACAAGTTAGTTTCTGCACTCAGGGTTACTTGTATTCTAAGTTAAGCACAATAATTCTCACATATCTTTCTTTGACTGTTGTTCCTCTATTTATACTCGTTTCCAGGGCCTCAGGGCTTGGTCCACTTTCCGCTCTCAAACTGCTCATTTATTCGGCCCCATAGTTACTCGGCCTGTTAATTGTAGTCAGCCTCCTAATCGTGCAGGTTAGAGCCGAACAAATGTCCATCCTTCGAAGTGTACATTTCTAACTCTGCCAATTATTCGGCTCCCACAATTGCCCTTCAAACTCCCCATTGACGGCAGTTAATTGGTGTGTTTGGTTTCAAATTTGAAAAGTCAAGAGAAACATAAATTAGGCGGCTTCACCTATCCCAATGTGTATGTCAGAACACAGGCCTTTCGGTCATCATTATACGTTCCTACCTCATTTGTGCATCTTTTGCATTTATTACGATTTGAAACTCCAGTCTCTTCGAATGCATTATTTTTGAATATTAGGGCCTCCTGGATTGCCAGCCGGAATTCCTCCTCTACCCTGCGTCTTCTGCAACTTCTTCCCGTCTCTCCGTGTCTCCTTTGCCTCTCGTAAGTTTTCTTCTCCTCTTTGTAATCCTATTTTTTGTGTTCATTTTTGATTTAGAATACCCGAATCCTTACTAGAATGGCTAAGCATTTGAAAGACCTCCTTTCCGAGGGTCGTATCTCTGGGTTCCAGAGACATTTCTCTATCCCTGATGATGTCCATATATCTCTAGTGACGAACAATACCCTTGATATGGAGAGGGAGGACCAAAATACCATTGTTTTTCCTCTCCTATCCATTGCGGAGGGCGGGGTTCGCTTTCCTTTGCACCCATTTCTTAGGGTCGTCTTCCGTCATTGGGGTCTGATTCCTTTTCAACCCAATGTGAATTTATTTCGAATCATAATGGGAATCGTAGAACTGAATCGGTGCCTTAGGATCAACCTCGGCGTTCTGGCGATTCGGTATTGCTACGCTCTGGCCAAATCCTCCGATCGGCTCCGGCGCTACTTTCTCAGGGCTACGGACACCGACCATCACTTGGTAACCATGCTTGCCAGTTCTAGCAAACGAGTTAACGATGTCATGGTCAATGTCCGTGGCAACTGGGAATTCGGAGAGGACGAAAATTGCCTAGATCCCATTCCCAGAAAGAGGGGTGAACCAGGTGGCCGAGTAACTCCTTATGTTTGTTGATCTTTCTTTTGCTCGGCTTTCTCTTCAAGTCTAATCCTTCGTTTTTGCAGACAATAAGTTGAAGAAGATTCCGACTTCGGCTAACGACACAGTCCTGCGAAGATTAAGATTGCACTCAAGTATTTTGGTCGTCCAAACGTACAAAAGCAAGGGAGAGCCTCCCATATACTTTTACAGTACGAGCCTACTTATACCACGTTCTCAGCTGCGGACGACATCCCGATCCCATCCGGCGAACACCACCTTACAGCTCTTATCTTCCCCAACTTCAAGACCCTCAGACAAATTGGTTTTAAAGCTTATGATTCGGAGCAAAACGTAGAGACGGTGGTCGAGGTAGTTGCCGAACAAACGAGAGAGTTTGCTGCGAAGGCTGAAGAGATCGATGAGACTCTAAACTTGGCGTTTGAGGCAGTCGGTCTTAACTAGCCTGACTTACCGTCCACTTTAGGTCGGGCGGAGTTTTCCTTCGGAGATATTTTTACAGATTTGGGAGATCTACCCGATGATTTTTCTGAAGGTATGGCTGCGAAAAATCTAACGCAGATGGCACGAAAGAGAAATGCCGAACGCATGGCCGCGCAACGGAAAGCCGAGGCCAGCCATTCTGGGCTTGCCGCAATTGAATCTTCACAACCCGCTATGGTGAAAGAGACGGCTAAAGTTGTTTCGACCGAGTCGGATAAGGTGGCTGAATAACAGATCCAGAAGAAAGGCTGATTCAAGAAGAGCGGGGTGAAAAACGGACCGTCGAAGGAGAGGTCGGCTCAGAGGAGAGCCCTGTTGACAAACGGCCTCATCTAGAGGAATCGGATGTGGTTGTTCCTTTCGTTATTCAACCGAAGACAAAAAATGCGCCAATCTTCTCTGACGCGTCTGCCTTGAAGGATCCAGCTATAACGTTGAGCTTGGCTGCCTCAACTTCCTTGCCGGCTGACAAGGCCACCTTTCGAGCAGAGTCGAATTTGGTAGCTATAGCGTTAGCTGCCCAGTCGGCCCTTTTGGTATGCGACTTGATCTTTTTTACTCCTTGTTTGGTTTGGTTTGCATATGATATTTCTCGGTATGTGATGATCCTGACTCCTTGCTTTGCAGACAGTTGGAAGGATAGCCGAACTAGGCCGCCGCCAGCACGAAGCCATTGAAAAAATTGGCTGCCTAAAGTCGGAAGTTGAAGGTGAGAGGAGCAGGGCCGAGTTCGAGGCGATAAGAGCCGCGATAGAAAGTGCTCGAGCCGAAGCTGAGAAGGAGAGGGCTCAGACTGCTGACCGGCTTAGATCTAATGCCGAAGAGAGGGCGAACGCGAGCAAGGAATCGCTCAAGTTAGCCAAGGAGGCGCTTGCTAAGGTGGAGGCCGAGTTTGAAGAGTTGAGGAAGGCCAAGGAAAAAGCCGACTCTGAGGCTTCTGCGGCGCTCGAGGCTGGAAAGAGCGCCTCCCTTAAGGACTAGGTAGAAGAAGTCCCCATATTCGAGAATCGGGGATTCAAACATGGGTGTCTCAAAGCCCTTGCTGCCGCTGGAGTTACATTGGCCATGCCAATTCCATACAAGCAAGTGGACGTTGAGCCACTTGAGTCTGATCCCGAGGATTGATTTGGGAGACGCTAGTTTTATTAAATATTTTCAATTTCAATGTATGTTTTTGTCTAGTAGATTTTCATCATTTTTGGATTTTCATATGTAAAATGTCCACTGCTAGCGCCCAATTTATGAATGAAAATTTAATATTGTACTCAAGTTACTGCTTGTATTGTTTGTTGTATGAGTATGTAATTAGGAGAATCAACAATTAGAACAAAATGCCATGATTACGTGAGACGGCAAACATAGAAGCCGATTAAATTTATGGATCTAATTTAATCAACAAAATGAATTCATGAGGTGCCGAATGACACGAACTTATGAATTTTGTACTGATGAATCGATTCGTGGAACGATTGGGGCACTCAAGCCGAATAGATTGATGAATCTGCCCTTGCCCCAGC
>NW_021024708.1:298009-351127 GCF_004153795.1 Camellia sinensis
TTAACACACGCGGATTCTGCCGTCTTTCTTTGGCACCAGAACAATGTTAGCCAACCAAGTAGGATACTCAGATACTAACAGAAACCTTACATCAATCTGCTTGGTGACCTCTTTCTTGATTTTCAGAGCCCAGTCCGGGAAAATTCTTCGAAGCTTCTGCTTGACGGGTCGGGCCTCAGGGTCAAGAGGGATCCGGTGTTGTACAATCTCAAGATCGATTCCAGGCATGTCTTCATAGGACCACGCAAAAACATCTTTGAAATCTTTTAATAAAGCGACTAAGCGCTCGCGTTCCTCAGAAGACAGCGTGGACCTGATCTGGACCAGATGCGGATCCTTCTCAGTACCCATGTTAATTGAAGTGATTTCACCAACCAGGGGTTTTACAAACCTCTCCTCCTCTTGATTAACCAAATGTTTCAAAACCAGAGGAATTTCTTCCTCGTCGTTTTCATCAAAGTTTTGAAAGTCCTGATTAATGCAATAAACGAGTGGCACAGAAAAGTACTCAAAAGCAGCAGCGGCACCATTCTCATTCATAACTTCCAGTTCGTCTGATTCTTCGGTTACAACCGACTCAAAAGAAAATAAAAAAGACAACCTGGACAAAACAACGGCAACCGGGTTATCAACCCCAGAAATACCGGACTCTGACTCAGAAGAACTAGAATCTGATTCTGACTCCACAGACTTTGTGAATCAGATTCTGGTTCACTACCTAACTCAGAACTGCTGGACAAAAAGCCCTCCTCGTACTACCAAACGAGGAAGGGTGCGATAGATGCGTCCAGAATGCCAGAAGAAGGGCCCACAACTGATTGATCTCCAATCATAGAAATAGAGAAGTCACCCCCCGAGCTCTCTGGTGTGATCTGAGGATCTGAGATGAGACAAGCCAGCACTACTCCCATCTTGAGTTCTGTGCCATCAGACTCATCCTCTTTGCACTGCTCAGCCTCAGCTGGTAGGTCAGTCTGCTCTTCTGCAACTTCATCCCCTTGCAACTGAAGATCAAAAAAGATCTCAAAGCCGGGCAAGCGCCGCTTTTCAGAATTCAGCCATGGCTCCGAAAAGCCGCAAAACGGGAAATCTTCCCTTTCCCGGACAAAGCATTCGTTCAAGGTTCCTTGAATAGGTTTATGCACCAGCTCGTAGTGCTTCCCGGCTTGCTTAGCCCTGGCTCTTCCGGCCATCTCTTTTCCCTTTCTTACCCAATCCTCTTTGTTAGGCGTGTAACCTAAACCAAAGGTATAAGGGTTGTGTGGCACTTCAGCCAACACAGCGACGCCCTTCCGGCCCCTCTTTCCCAATCCCATTTCGGATACATGTTGAAGCTTATTCATGAGGTAAACGGATTGCGCACTGACATACAGTCCCTCATCAGCAGCCAAAATATCTTGCACTACCCAGGCCTCGGTCAGGGTGAACCCAGACATAAAGACATCCTCCTCACCGTGTACAATTTTCTAGACTGGTGTAGTAACCTCCAGCGATGGATGTATAGAAGAGTTTCCAAAAATAATAGCTACCCCCTTCCCATGGGGGTACTTCAGCATCTGATGTAAAGTGGAAGAGACAACCCTAACTTGGTGCAGCCACGGCCGTCCAAGGAGTAGGTTAAAAGTTGTTGGCACATCTAGGACATCTCGATATCCTGCTGCGCTGGGCCAACTTGCGTTCTGATCTGAACTGTCCCCATCACCTCCCAACTGGTATTGTCATAAGCCCGAATCACCTAGGCTATTGGTACGAAGTCCGTCAGCTTCAGGCCGATAGCATAGGCCGTACGCGATGGACACACATTAATTGCAGATCCCGTATCAACTAAGACAACTGGTATCAACTTCTCCTCACATTTCACAGAAATGTAGAGTGGTCTATTGTGATCAGAGCCCTCAGGCGGCAATTCTTTATCCGTGAAGGTCAAAGTCGGTGAAGCGCCACCTGGGAAAACCAGACCCACTAACTGCTCGGGTGTTGTGTCAATAGAGAGCTTAGCTTTATCCATTTCTGGCAGGATGGCTTGTCTATGCTCCCGTGAGGCCATAAGCAGTCCCCAAATGGAGATGTCTGCTTGAATTTTTTTCAGTTGCTTCAGTACAGCTTCCTCCTCCAACAGTTTATCTTTCTGTTTCTTTGCTTCCTTGTCTTTCCCTGACGCCTCTAGTTGGTCCAGGTGTGGGGCCTTAAAGTACCGCCCACTCCGAGTCATGTTATCGACTTCTTCGGTATACCACGTATCATCCGACAGATTCTGTCCTCAGTCCTCATCAGCATGGGCAAGACGCAAATCATCATCTTCCCACCACATTTCTTCGGCAATTGACAAATAGCTGTCCAGTTCTGCTACAATCATTCCTGTGTTCACAACACATTCTGTCCCCGTGGGGGCTTTGGCTTTTCTAGCCCTTTGATCAATCTCAGTTCTTTCTTGCTCGAACCGCTTCAGCGCGACCTGTTCCGTATCAACTATACACAAACTACCCAATTCTTGAGCAAAATTATTTGTACCGGTGCTTTCCGGCAACTTCCTTGTGTTGTCGGCCGTTCTAGTCGTTGCAGACATTCCCACTTCCAGCTGTTCCTGCTTTGTTTGAGGCCCCTCATCACTAAGCCACCATGTATTATCCGTTGATCCATTCACATCAAACCAGCCGATCTGTATATTCCCTAGATCCTGTTCATCAAAGAACTGCAGATTACTGATGTCATCCTCAAGCTCAGCTAAGTCATCCAGTCCCTACCTTGGCCCGAACTACATTTACCTCCATTCCCTTCGGCAATTCCACTCTTGGTCTGGTCTGGCCTGGCTAGTTGGCACAATGTAACAGCAAGGGTTGTACTCTTCTTCAGTTAAGCTCATGGAGCCCTCAGGCATACCTTCTTCTACCACAGTCACCACCACGGTTTCGGGTTGGTTTATGGATGCGCTCATCATGCACAAGTCTGTGCTTTCTGGGATGAACAACGTCGGCTTAGGCAGGTGGGAGGGGGTAATGTATATGCTGGGGTCGTATGGGACGGCCATTATTTGGATAAGGTTTACTTGTCTAGGTGGAGAAGGGGGTTGGTTATGTGGTGGGAGAGGATTTGTAGTGACGTTAGGCTTCTTAGGAGGCGCTATCACTTTGTTGTCAATGAGATCCTGAATCTCATGACGGAGTCTAAAACATAGGTCGGTATCATCACCATGCTGCTGGTGGAAGGCGCAATACTTGGCCGGGTTGTGTATAGAAGGGAGGGGATTAGGCAATGGGAGCGGTTCTAGTGACTTCGGATGCCCTTTTCTAATCAGGACCCCCAAGGCTTTGGATAGAGACATGTAGAGTGGGGTGAAAACCCTCTGCCCTCGGGGTGGGTACTTTGCAGGTTGTGAAGTGGCTCCAGATGTGCCGGTAAAGGGTGTGGCTATTTTTGGTGTGGTGGTTACCATACCAACGTTAGAGGTCCTTGCAGTTGCATTGCTACTTATAGCCGTATTTGAACCGCGTGTAAACGCCTTCTTGAGCTGCTCTTTTTCATGGTCAATCAAACCTTGTTTCATTGCATCCTCTATCTGTACTCCTATCTCATAAAGGTCGGCAAATGTAAGGAGGGGTAAGACAATCATCTTCTGCAGTAGCTTCGGTTGCAGATTACGAACGACCATTCCTATCTGGTCCTTCTCAGCTGGCCTGGTGGTCATCATGGAGGCCTTGGCCCTCCACAGAGTGACGAAGTCGGAGAAGCCCTCCTTTGGCTTTTGCCGAGTTACCTTGAGATCACGAGTTGTGACCTCGATTTGAGTGTTATAAGAAATTGGGCAATGAAGGCCTCGACCATCTCTTCCCAACTCCTCTTCACAGAATCCTCCAATTTAGCATACCAGATAGTCGCAATAGCCACAATACCCGACAGGGTCCAGCCAAAGAGGTATAACTTCTGTAGTTTAGTCAGGCCCATCGGCCGCAAAATATCTGAAAATAGCCTTAAATGGACCATGGGATCACTCAAACCGTCGAAGCGGTCTATGTGAGGCATTTTAAATCTATCCGGCAATGTCACCGCCGAATCTATGTAGCCGTCCTCTATATCTGGGATTGAGTTGACTCCCTGAGCTCGTTTGAAAATCTTCTCAAGCTTGCTCACTTTCAAGGCGGTAGGATCGACCTCAAACTCAAAGGGGGTCTCCGTTGGATAGGCTAGTGCTTTGGAAGTCTGGGGTGGAATTGGATCCACCGAGATGTCCACATTTTCCTGGACATTGGCTGTGGGAGCAGGAGCTCTGGGTACTGGAATATCTACAGGAGGTGGGTGGGATGCAGAAGTTGTTGCCTGCTGCGGTTGTTGTTGCTATTGCTGTTGAAGCCTAGCAATGAGTTCAGCCCGCTGGGCTGCAACCTCTGTTTGGCGAGCGGTAACTTTAGCTTGGGGAGCGGTAACTTTAGCTTGGCGAGCAGTAACTTTAGCTTGGTGAGCAGCGTCCCGTTGCATAGCCTCAATGGTTTGTTGAAGTTGACGCATCATATCCTCCATACTGTCTGAGGGGTGCTGATCTGTCAGAACCGGTGTATACTCTCTTTCTGAGGTGGAAGGAGAAAACTGGGCTCGACTGCACACAGGTGAAGCAGATAGTGACCGCTGAATTGACGACTGCTAAACCAGTGATCTATGTTTGACTGTCCTCCGTCTCATAACCGGGGGTAGCGAAGCAAACACTGGTTGTCCTCTAATAAGATCCTTAGATCGGTAAATCCTCCTGACTCTGGTCCAGAGTGCTCGGGGGGTATCTGCCTCGTTGAAAGTAATTGTGAAACACTACCTAGCAAAAACAAAAATAAAGCAAAAAGGAAACAACAATCAGTAAATCCATAGCACCTTGGCTTAGATAGAGACAACACATAGTTGAAATCATTAGCTGGACAATCTGTACTCAAATACTGATTTCTGTCCCCAAATTTTTTGCCTCAAAACTGATATCCTCAAACTGATACCCAGACTTGTAACTAATACATACGTTCCTACAGAGTCACACTCTAAAAGCACATATCATGCAAGAGAGAGCCAGAACACCCCTATGGTGGGGTAGGCTTTCCCTGTCCTAGTTTCATCAGGAGCTAGGGTTTCACTACGCACGCATGTGGTTTCAAACAATCCTGCATTCGGGCGAACAACCTGTCCTAGTTTGGAACAGTCTCTACGGCTTCCGATATTGTAATAACCCTCACCACTGCTTACCGATAAACATTGATTACCGTTAAACTGAACTGATTATGACTGATAATTGAACCGATTAAAGTACTGAACTGACTGACTGAAAACTGAAACTGAATTGACTAAGTATGTACGTTTGAATTGCATTCTATCTGTTGATTGTTTATTTGATCTGTTCGTATTTTAGTGTTTAAACTGCTAATTGAAGGCCTTATCGGCGGCCGAATCCGGAACTGATTGATGTTCCATGACCCTCATAATTAATGTGATTTTATGGTGTATTTATTTGAAAACTGATTAGATATGCTTAGGCCTCGTTTGGCAAGAGGCTATTTTAGCCAATTAGCCAAAAAGTTACTAAATTAGCCAAAAAGCCAACAACCCATACCAAAAAGTCAAAGATTCTCTTTTCTCTCTACTTTTTGCACATCTTTTCGTAATTAGCCAAAAAGTCATCCCAAACATACAAGTTTTTTTTACCTACCTTTTTAGCCAAATAGCCAAAAAGTTACTAAATTAGCCTATTCCCAAACGAGGCCTTAAATTAGATTAATTAAAGAGTTAGGCTTAATTACCAAATTGCCACACTTAGTGGCCCACTCAATACAATCTATTTGAGCCTCATTATACACTTAGGCAACATTTTGTTCAGCCATTTTCTTGCTCTTGCCGACTTGAGAGGGAGAGAGGGAGAGAAAGCTTGAGTTCTTCACAATTTGCTTAGAACTTGAAGAGTTTGTAGGAGATTTGCATAGTTGAGCTTGTGCATCCTGCATTCAAGACTTAGGTAAGGGTTTCAACCTCTTAATTGTGTCTTAAAGTTGATTCCTGCATGGTTCATGTCATATTGATGGAGTTTAGAGCCAAAACATGGTTTAGATGTTGAATTGTAGCTTGATTGTTGCATGCATGTTGCCATATTGAAGTTTTGAGGTTGTAGTTCATAATGCCTCACATGCATGTCCATCTTTTGGTCATACTCCATGAGTTCATCTTGTTTTTGAAGGTTTGAGCTCTTTTGAAACAGCATTAAAGCTTTGAAAATGGTTTAAGATCATGCATGTCATGTTTGGGGATTGTTCTTGGAAAATGGTTTGAAATTGAGCTTTGAATCAGGTTATTCCATGTGGTTACAAGTGTTTTTCCAGAAATTAGCCCAAGAGGATTGAAAATTATGCTTTTGAACTGGGTTTTTGGCTTGGAGGTGCAATCTGGAATTTCCAGATTTCGCACTCCCGCTCGAGCGGGGAAAGTGACGCTCGAGCAGGGAATCCGAGCATCCAGTATTTCTGCACACTGTTTTACAGTCCGCTCGAGCGGAGGATTGGGCGCTCGAGCGGAGGTTTGTGTCTTGAGCTCGAGCGGGCGTCGAGCGGAGATTTCACCCATCCAGTACTTTTACAGTACGCTCGAGCGGGAAAGTTGACGCTCGAGCGTGTACCTTTGTTGCATGACCGCTCGAGCGGGGAAACCTGCGCTCGAGCGGGACTCTGTTTTCCTGAATATTCTGAAACTGTTTTCTGATCACGTCTTTGCATCCTCATCCCATCCTAGACATTCTTAGGCCTAGTTTAAGGCATCTTGTTGAGGATATAGATGTAGAACACACCGAGGCAAATTAGGGATTTAATTATTATCTTTCCCAACTGTGTAGCTTAGTGTGTGTTCAATCTGTTAACTGTGTAGGGTTGGCGACGGGAGACACGCTCTAGCATACTGTAGCCCAAACTCTGTGAGTAACAATTGTGTAAAGATATGTTCAACTGAGAGAATGTTTTCTGACTGTTTAACGAAACTGTTTTCTGAAGTAATTATTGTTAATTGATTGAATGTATGTCCTGTATTCTGAAATGTATTGTGGCATCCTTAGCAACTGTTGTATACTGTTACTGCTACTGTTACAGAGATCTCTGTCGGTTCCCTCGTGGAACCACTACTGTTTACTGATTGATGGCCATCATTACTGTTCGGTCTTTAAGACCTACTGTTTACTGCTATGCTAATGGATGTACCACATATGACTGAATAACTGTTCTGACTGAAAGACTGAAGTATTGTTTAATGAACTGCTTTCATTACTGTAAGGACATTTCATTCTTAACCTCTTTACCCATTATGTTATTCACTGGGCTTTAGCTCACTGTTTATATATATATGTAGGTGCTCAGCCACCAGATCGGAGCTAGGAGCGTGGGTTAGACTCTAGTTTTGTCAAGCCAGCCTTTGTGCCTCACTGCGAGGTTCCGAGTTGCCATGCTATGGCCTTGGGGTGTTTTGTTTTTCCCTGTCTGTCTCCATACTGTTTGGATTACTGTATAGACTGTCAGCTACTACCTGTACTATTATCAAAGGATTAGGTCCCTGTACTGTGTGACTGTAAATTCTGTATAGACTATACTGTTTGCATGTATAAATGCATGAAAAATCTTTTTGGCATACAGACTGTCATAGCTCAATGGACATTATTTATTTACTGTATTGGCTTTCGCCAGGCCCTGTACTCTGTTTTACTGGACTACTGTTCTGCAGGCCTTCGGTAATCTCGGATTACTGGCCGGTTACGGTATTAAACCCATAGGACCAGGTTTGGGTCGTGACAGAGTGGTATCAGAGCGATACTTAACCACGAGTCATACCACACACACGTGTCCAAATGAGCTATAGGGTGTCCTAGAAAAGTGATTAGGGCATTTCATGAACTTGAAAAGTGTGTGGCTATGTTATGACTGAATACATGTTGATGTGATAACTGACTAAATATGCAACTGTTTACGTTACAATTGCTATAACTGTTATAACTGCTTATAGTGAAATGGACAATGCAAATGAACCTGAATCCTCATCTACTGAGGCAAGAATGGAAAGAATAGAAAGAATGATGGAACTGATAACTACTAGACTTGAACAACAACAGAACCAACAGCCCCCACCTCCTCCTCCTCCGGTACAGCCGGAACCTAATGCGAATGTGAATGATGGGGATATTATTGCTCTCACCCATAAATTCAGCAAGATGAAACCGCCATCCTTTCAGGGAGGACTGGAACCGCTAAAGGCTGAAGCTTGGGTGCTTGAAACAGAAAAACTATTTGAAGTGTTTCCGTGCTTAGAAGCGAATAAAGTATTGTTAGCTACCTTCACCCTACAAGAACAAGCTAGAAGGTGGTGGATGTTGATCCGCGATACAAATACTGTTATGACTTGGGCTCAGTTCAAGGAGTCCTTCTTTGAAAAGTACTTCCCACAGTGTGTCAGGGATAGGAAAGTGACTGAATTCGAACAACTGAGACAGGGTACAATGTCTGTGGCTGAATATGAGGCAAGGTTTACCGAGCTTGCCAGATATGCACCACATATGGTGGACACTGACTACAAGAAGGCCAGAAAATTTGAAGGTGGCCTTAATGTTGCAATACTTGACCGAATAAATGTTTTGAAACTGCCGACTTTTGTGGGTGTTCTCGACCGGGCATTGATGGCCGAGTCGAACATTGCAGCAGTGAAACAATCTGAAACACCAACAACTGAATGGCATGGTAAAAGGCAGGGTTTCAAATTCAAGAAAGGCAAGCACAACCCGGCCAACAAGAAACAGAATACGGGGTCGACAACTAGCCTTAGCCAAGGGAGTGGGTTCATTCCACCCTGCTCTGTATGTGGCAACAAGCACAAAGGGGTTTGTCACAAAATATCCGGAGCCTGTTACAGATGTGGCAAAGTGGGCCACATGGTTAGGGACTGTCCCTCTGCTCCGCAAGTTAGTAGCAAAGCTACGCCAAGCGCAGCAGCGTCAACTGTAGCACCAAAGCCTAACCCTAAAGCTACCGGGAAAGAGCCCATGAGGCAGGGCCGAGTGTTCGCCCTAGTACCGGGAGACGTGCAAAATACTAAAACCGTTGTATCAGGTATCCTCTCAATTTGTACACAAAATGCTTATGTATTGATTGATTCGGGGTCTACACATTCTTATGTATCGCATGCTTTCTCACGGAAATTGAACAGACCCTTAGAACCCATGAACTATCTGCTAGCCGTATCATTACCCGTAGGAGGATCCATGACATGTGCTTATATGTACCCTGCATGTGAAATCATTGTTGGGGATATGCATCTGTTTATTGATTTACTACCATTGAACATTGATCATTTTGATGTAATATTGGGGATGGATTGGTTACAAAAATATCATGCCACTATTGATTGTGTGACCAAGCAAGTTGTTTTCCGTCCACCTGGTTTGCCTGAATTTGTGTTTAATGGGAGTGGAGTAGTACCTCCTCCGTATTTGATTTCGTCAGTGAAAGCTGTTAAATTAATTAGAAAGGGGTGTAAAGGATATCTGTGTTCTGTGTTGACTGTGTCTACTGATGATAGTGTTAAAACTGATGTGAATTGTATTCCTATAGTCAGGGAATTCCTAGATGTATTTCCAGATGATCTGCCAAGGGATTTGATTAACAGGGAGATTGAATTTACCGTTGATGTGATTCCGGGTACCCAGCCGATATCGAAAGCTCCTTGCAGAATGGCTCCAACTGAACTGAAGGAGTTGAAAGTGCAATTGCAAGAACTGTTAGACAAGAAGTTTATTAGGCCCAGTACTTCACCGTGGGGTGCACCGGTTTTATTTGTAAAGAAGAAAGATGGCTCGCTGAGACTGTGCATTGATTACCGTGAATTGAACAAGGTAACTGTGAAAAATAAATACCCATTACCACGTATTGATGATTTATTTGATCAGTTACAGGGTGCACAAGTGTTTTCCAAGATTGATCTCAGATCAGGGTATCATCAACTGAAGGTTAAACCGGAAGACATTGATAAAACTGCTTTTAGAACGAGGTATGGCCATTATGAATTTTTAGTTATGCCATTCGGAGTCACAAATGCCCTTGCTGCTTTTATGGACCTCATGAACAAAATTTTTAAACCATACCTTGATGATTTCATTGTAGTATTTATTGATGACATATTGATTTACTCCAAAAGTATAGAACAACATGAACATCATCTGAGACTTGCCCTGCAGACCCTAAGAGAACAGAAACTGTATGCTAAACTATCTAAATGTGAATTTTGGCTTGATCATGTTATGTTTTTGGGGCATGTTGTTAGCAAAAATGGAATTTCTGTTGATCCGCAGAAAATTGAAGCTGTAGTGAACTGGCCTAGACCAACAAATGTGACTGAAGTCCGAAGCTTTTTGGGTTTGGCTGGGTATTACAGAAGATTTGTCAAAAATTTCTCCAAAATTGCCCTACCATTGACTCAGTTAACTCAGAAGGGGACATCATTTGACTGGACTGACCAAAGGGAATCAGCATTCCAAGAGTTGAAAACTCGACTTGTGACTGCACCGGTTTTGACTTTACCTTCAGGTACGGATGGTTATATTGTATTTGGTGATGCTTCTCATAAGGGTTTGGGGTGTGTTTTAATGCAGAATGGAAAAGTTATTGCTTATGCTTCCCGACAGTTGAGACCACATGAAAAGAACTACCCGACCCATGACCTAGAACTTGCTGCGGTGGCGTTTGCACTGAAAATTTGGCGTCACTATCTGTATGGGGCGACATGTGAAGTATACACCGACCACAAGAGCTTAAAATATTTCTTCACACAGAAGGAACTAAATATGAGACAGCGCAGATGGCTAGAACTGATCAAAGACTACGATTTACAGATTCTGTACCATCCGGGAAAAGCCAATACTGTTGCCGATGTATTGAGCCGAAAGTCAATTGCCAACTTAGCTTGTTTGCTTACCGGGCAGAAAAAGTTGCTTTGTGACCTTGAAAAATTTGAAATTGAAGTTGTTTTGAGAGAACAAGGTGGAACGCTAGCCGCTATTTCTGCTCAACTAGCCTTAATAGAAGAAATTAAAGAGAAACAGCAACAGGATGACTTCTTGAAAAAGATCATCGAAGAAAGAGAGTCTAAGCCGAGACCGGGTTTCAAATTCGAGAACAATGTACTGAAATTTCAAGAAAGACTGTGCGTACCGAATGATACTGAACTGAAGAGAAAAGTTCTGCAAGAGGGCCACAACTCAAAATTGTCTATCCACCCGGGGAATACGAAAATGTACCAAGATCTGAAACAGAATTTCTGGTGGTCGGGAATGAAGAAAGAAATTGCTGACTTTGTGTCCAAATGTCTTCCTTGCCAACAGGTCAAAGGTGAACATCAACGACCTGCCGGATTATTGCAACCCCTACCCATACCAAAGTGGAAATGGGAGCATATCACGATGGATTTTATCGTTGGGTTACCTCGCTCCAGAAAGGTATGGACTCAATTTGGTTATTGTTGATAGACTAACCAAATCTGCTCACTTCTTACCTGTCAAGCAAATCTATAATGCGGACAAATTGGCTTTTATCTTATTGATGAAATTGTGAGACTGCATGGAGTGCCTGTGTCTATTGTTTCTGAAGGGATTCAAAGTTTACATCGAGGTTTTGGCAAAGTCTACAGACTGCATGGGTACTGAACTGAGCTGAGTAGTGCCTATCATCCTCAGACAGATGGCAGTCAGAAAGGACATCCAAACTCTGGAGGATTTACTGAGAATGTGTGTCCTTGATTTTCAGGAGATTGGGAAAGTATCTGCCATTAGTTGAATTCGCCTACAACAATAGCTACCATTCGAGTATTGGTAATGGCGCCTTTCGAGGTTTGTATGGCAGAAAATGTTAGATCTCGATTTGCTAGGCAGAAGTTGGAGATGGGCCTTTGCTTGGGCCCGAGATTGTATAGATGAAACAACCGAGAAAGTGAAACTGATACAACAGAGATTGAAAACTTCAGAGCAGCGACAGAGAGAGTTATGTAACGTAGAGAAGACGAGACAGAGAGTATGAAGTGGGTGATCACGTATTTGTGAAAGTGACACCGATGAAGGGCCAGACTCGTTTTGGAGTCAAGGGTAAGTTAGCGCCAAAGTATGTCGGACCATATGAGATTATTGAGAAAATCAATCCGGTGGCGTATCAAGTTGCGCTTCCTCCTGAAATGGAGCACATGCATAATGTTTTCCACATCTCGATGTTACGAGATTATCTTCGGGATCCTTTCCACGTAATAGAGCCTACTCGTGTAGTGCTGGGTGATGACTACACTTACGAGGAACGGCCTATACAGATTGTAAACAGACGGATCAAGAAACTGAGAAACAAAGAGATCCCGCTAGTGAAAGTTGACTGGCAGAACCATGGTGGTGTGTATGCCACTTGGGAAAGGGAAGATGACATGGCCAAAAGATATCCTGAACTGTTTCCACTGAATCCTGTTTTCTTCCAGAATGAAGGTAACCCGAGTTTAGAGGACTAAACTCTTTATAAGGAGGGGAGACTGTAATAACCCTCACCACTGCTTACCGATAAACATTGATTACCGTTAAACTGAACTGATTATGACTGATAATTGAACCGATTAATGAATGCACAAATAAGACTCAAAGGGCCACCACCCTATCATGCATGATCAAGCGTAGGAATGGCAACGGGGCGGGGCCGGGGATCACACTCCCCGTCCCAATCCCCGATGGTAGAAATTTCTTCGTCCCTGGCCCCGATCCCCGACGGGGAGCCTATCACCACCCTCGCTCCCGCCCCCTAACGGGGATCGGGTTTCCCCGACCCCGAAGATTCCCCAGTCAAAAAAAAAACAACAACATAGATATTCAACAACAACAGATCTGAGCATATTTGTTCATCATCATCAATAACAACACACCCATACATCAAATTTAACATATATATGCAACAAATCGAATAGATCAGAGCTCAAATGTAAAAAATAAAAAATAAAAAATCTAAAACATTCACACAAAGAGAGAGAGAGATCAAGAACAAGCACGAGTTGTCAAGAATGGCAGCCGAATCATCATCTTCCTCATCAGCCCCAGTTCTAAAAAACTAATACCCAACAAACATACCCAAAAGCATGAGAAGGGGGGGTTTCGATCGACCGTACAGAGCCGTCTCTTAGGGCTGTGGTTGCGGCAGAGTTTGGAGAGGAGAGGGGGTCTCGATCAGCGGTCGAACTGAGGAAGAGAATGAGGGAGATTGGCGGGGAGGGAGAGGAGCTGTGATTCTACGAAGAGAGTCGAACTGAGGAAGAGGAGGAGCGAGATCGGCGGGGAGAGGAGTTGCGAATCTGCTATTCTACGAAGAGAGAGAGACAAAGAGAGAGAGAGAGAAGAGATGAGAGGCAGCGTGGTGTGACTCACCGTGGGATGGGAGAGGTAATGTGTGTTTAGGGATTTGGTTTATATATATATATATATACATATAGGGATATAATAATAATTTCACATCGGGGAAACGGGGACGGGGACTGGGCTGAGACACTAATCCCTGTCCCCGGCCCGAAACTGATCGGGGATTGATTTTTGAATACCATCCCCGTTCCCACAGGGATATTTTTTGAGAAAAAACCGCTCAAATCGGGGTCGGGGAGTCGGGTCCCCGTCAGGCCGGGTTTAAATTGCCATCCCTAATCAAGGGTGACGGCGACCAAGAAACGTGACACGTTTCATCACTTTAAGTATGAAACGTCCCACATTTCTTGTGTTTGGATTAACTTCCGATCCAAGCACATGCAATGCAACACAAATGTTTATCTTGTTCATGTTTTACTTTTCTCATTTTGTTTACACATTTTATATTACCGATTAATCCTTTAACCGATTAAATCCAATGTGAAAGTCCTCTAATTGGAAAGATGGCCTATGCCACAAGTGCCTTAAGCATGAAAGAGGCCTCATGCTATTGGTTAGGAAGAACTCCAAGAGAGGGTTAAAACCATTAGATATGAGAGCCTCAAGTTCACACTCAAGCCAACAAGGGGCTCAAGACCACTTTCAAAGAAAATTAAAAATTGAAAAATAGAGGGAGGCTACAGACTTTTCAGTGCTGAAATGGAATGAAAAATGGCACTAAACCATGCAAGCAACACATGCATAACATGTTCAAAAACCAAAAGTATTAAACTAGTGAAGAGCACTACACTAGAGGCATGCAATATCAAGCTCAAATAACCAAACCAGCTCAAAAAAGAGCTAAAACATGCCAAAACAGTGGCTAAAACATACTGAGATTGAAGCATAGAAGGCAAGAAAAACATGCTTATTTGTTAGCTAGCAAGCAAGACTCAAGACACAACTCTCAAAAGTAATGAAAAAGTGAAATAAATGAGAGTGTGACAAAGCTATATACACTAAAATCACATGTAAAATGATGCTACAACATGCAACCATCTCATGCAAAACATGCTAGAGGCCTTAAAGCACTAAGCTAGTGAAGGCATTTGCACTATAGCTATACAAAAACATGGCTCATATGACCAGGGCAGCCTAAAACAGAGCTAAATCATGCCAAATCAGAGCCTAAAACATCCTAAGATTAAGTCACAAAAAGGTAGAAAAACATGCTCACATGCTAGGCTATCTACACTTGCAAACAAGACACAAGGAGGGGAGGCCACCCCTCCTATTTTGGACCTCAAAACAAAGTTTTTACAACTAAAATTCCCTTGGAATTCAGTGGTTAAAAGGCCAAAAAAATTATTTAAAATCTATGAAAAATGGCACAACACTTTAGCAAACAAGCTACAAAAAGGGTGGACCACCCCTAACTCCAAAACAAACCTCAAACCACCATTTTAAACCATAAAAATAGAGATTTCAGAGGTTAAAACCAGCCTCAAAACAGCATGCAAAGGTGGTCAAACAAGTAACTAAAACAAAGCTTAAAAGGGGTGAGCCTCATACCTTTGAAGCACAGCACTAAAACAGCAACAATTCTGAGCTAAAACCACCCTTAGAAGCTCAAACAAGGCCTCTAAGAACCTCAACTCCAAAATGAAGGTGTTTGGTTAAGAGTCGTAGAACAAAAGTGTAGATAATTCTCACTTTCAAGCACAAAATAAAGAGAGAGAGAGAGAGAGAGAGAGAGAGAGAGAGAGAGAGAGAGAGAGAATTCTAGAGAGAGAGAGAGAGGAAATTTGCTCACAAATTTTTGTAACCCCTCAAATGGGGGAAAGGCCTCCCCTTGTATAGAAATGCAAGCCAAATGCTTGCATTCATCCCTTCATACATGTGTATGGAGATGGCATTCAGTGATCAACAGCTGGCATAGCTGGCAAAGAAAATATCTGAAAAAGGAGAAAAATGGCCGTCGGCCACCTTAGGTGGCCGGCCGGCCACCTCCCTTAGCCGACCGACCACTTCAAGTGGCTGACAAGGGGGAAAAGTGGCCAACAATAGGCAAAAGTGACCAAAAGGGCCCTTCCCCCCTCCAGGCAAGTGGCACCAAGGTTTGGTCCAAAAACAAGCACAAAACAAAGAGGGTTTAGAGGCTCAAAGACAAGGCGTTCTGCAGAGAACTTCGGGCACTCAAAACGAGCACAAACAAGCACAATCATCGAGTGTACAAACGATGATGTCCAAGTCTTGAGGTCGGTCAAAAATGGTGTGTCTACAACAATGGCTAGCCTAGAAGCCCTGTTTGAGAATAAATGTAGAAAAAGTAGAGAACCAAGCTTTGGGAGCTTGCTTGAGCCCATAAAGAGCCTTTTGCAATTTGCAGACAATGGATGGATGCTCTTTATCAATAAAATCAAGAGGTTGATGCATATAAACCTCTTCATCTAAGACACTATGAAAAAAAGTATTGAAGATATCAAGTTGTTTGATGGACCAATTGAAGTGAAGAGCTAAACATAAGAGAAGTCTAATAGTAGGTTGCTTTGCTACTGGACTAAAGGTCTAAAAATAATCAATACCTTCAGTTTGGAGAAATCCTTTGGCAACCAATCTGGCTTTGTATCGAACAATTGTACCATCTGAATATTGCTTGAGAAAAAAAACCCATTTGCAACCAATAGCCTTTTTGGTAGAAGGAAGAGGGACCAAAGACCAAGTTCCTCGTCGCATTAGAGCTATGTATTCATCAACCATGGCAACAGTCCAGGGAGCTGATTGAGCAAATTCTTGATAAGATTGAGGCTCAACCAGATCAGAAGAAGGGAGATCAGTAGAAGTGAGGAAACAAGTAAGATGATGAGTTTTAGACCGAGTAACCATAGGGTGAGTATTAGTAGAAGAAATAGAGTCAAAGTTAGATGGGAGAGTAGGAAAATGAATACAAATAAAAGAAATAGGGATCTGAGAAGATAGAGAAGAAGAAATATAAAGACAAGAAGGGACAGCAAAAACTGGTAAAGCTGTTGTATGTGAAAAGACTAAATTGGAGACAAAGCAACAGTTAAAGCTGCAGACCGATGAGCAGGATGAGTTGGATGGTGTGTAGTAGGCTGGGCTGTAGGCAGAACAGATGCTACAGATAGGATAGCATGCTGAGAAACTTAAAGGAAAACTAATTCTATAGAAGATATTATTCAATCAATCACAATTACAGAGTTTGTACTTTATTTATCAAAAGGATGCCTACTAGTTAACTATGATTACAACTAACCAAACCAATCTAACTCTAGTTATAATTGCCTAACTAATTCTGTTGAGATGACTGGGCTCTCTTCTTGACTTTGACTCAGCTCCTTTTTCTTGGCTTTGGCTCAGCTCTTTATGAACTTTTGTTTCTCTATGAGAGTAATGGATTCGATTATCACTGATAAGCCTTGATTCTTTGCTTGAAAATCCGGAGATCCATACCTATCTTCGTGTTGATACGTGCATTGGGAAATCCGAGCAAGGTTAATAGTGGTTTCAACAAATGATTTCTCAAATGGATAATGAATTACTTGATCTTTGTTCATCTTCTTCCATGTTTCATCAATGAAATTGCTTATATGCTTCCAAGCAAATTGTTCAGAAACTCCATTCTCCTTCATGTGACACAAGATTGAATTTGCCGATTCACCTCTTTCCAACTTGGCCTATCACATAGACAAACAGGAATGTTAATGTTAAGTAACTAACGAAATGGAATTTTGCATTAACACTCTTTTGTAATTACAGCGCCGACCCTTCCTTAAGGCCATTTAAAAGTTCACGTAATGTCCTTGTGAGAATATAGAATATATCATTGTGTGTTTTGTACAAATTAGAGTCCTATTAGAGGCCTGATTGTGTTAGAGTCCTATTAGAGGCATGATTATAATTGTATTTGTATTTTCCTTTTTGGTTTAGGATTTAGGGCTATATAATCTAAGGTCTGATTGTAATCTTTGATACAATGGAATATACAGAAAAGCTTTCAGAAATCTTACATGGCATCAGAGCAGGTCACGAAACCCTACATCGTCTGTTGAAGAGTGTCAGAGATCCTCATTGGGTTCAAGCTATGGAGGATGAGTTGTCTGCTTTACAAAAAACTAGTACTTGGGAGTTGGTTCCTTTGCCTGCTGATAAGAACCTGGTTGGTTGCAAATGGGTTTACAAAGTCAAGACTCATTCTGATGGTTCTCTTGAGCATTACAAAGCTCGTCTGGTTGCCAAATGTTTCTCTCAAGAGTATGGTATTGATTATGAGGAGACATTTGCTCTTGTTGCCAAAATGGCTACTGTCCGTACTTTGATCTCTGTTGATGCTATTCGTTCTTGGCCTCTTTATTAGATGGATGTTAAGAATGCTTTTCTTAATGGCCATCTCACTGAGGAGGTTTACATGCGTCCTCCTCCTGGCCTTCACCATCCCTCTGGTCAGGTTTGTCGTCTTCGGCGTGCTCTGTATGGTATAATCTTACAGTCCTCATTTATTTCAACCAATAAAAAAATAAAAGTCTAATATCTTGAATGTTATAACATGGTAAAAACAACCTTAATTACAAGAATAGATATGTAAGAAAATGAAATTTAAATAAAATAATTTTTGTTAAAATATATAAAATCATTTTAAAATTTTGCCTGTGGCCCTAAAAATTATTGGGTTTCATCTCAATACATTCTTGATTGCATAATATGGTAAGAATCTCAAGTATAAAACTTTTGAGATACAATTGTGCGACTGAATTGCATTAACACAGAGGCATAGAAATTTGGGTATAGAAGATCATTGCCCTAAACTAACAATGAAACTACCTTGTTGTAATACCATTCGAGTAGATCTCATTTTGCATAGCTTGGATGTACCCAAATCATTGGTAAGTCTGAAAATAATGGATGAACATTCTAAAAGACTATGGTATGCCTGTAAGCTATCCAGTGCCTCTTTTGTAATAGTTTTAGTCATCAAAAAATAGGCATGAACTAGTATTACAACCCCTGATACTGAACGCCATGCATTCTCAAGGTATGCCTCGAATGTTGGAGTTTCTTTGTCGAAACACCACTTTGCTTCCACCAAGAATGCTTTGCATAAATCTGCCCACTGTGACACACAACGGTAACAATAACAATATAAATTTATTTTTATATTTTTAAAGTAAAATAATATAAACATAAAAATTGTATAGAATGTTAATTTAACACAATGCAGCAAATGTTAATCATATTACTCTAGAGAAAAGGAAAATGCTAGAGGCACTTTCTTGAGTAATTTTCTGGATACTTTTTCAAAATATTTTTTCTATGTTACTAGTATTATTGTAAAGAAAGAGTTTATGATGACTTAATTTTCAAAAGAAAAATGGAAATCAGATCAACTTTCAATCTAAAACCAACGCATGTTAAAGCTCCTCATTGGGAGCTACTTCCAATGGGCTCCATCAGTACCTAGACAGTACCTAATCAGGCACTCTTACATGGAATGTGTTGGCACTACAACATTTTCTTAGTTTAATGACATTTGAAAGTGTCACAGAATTATTCTTCTAATGACATTTTTTGGTCTTGTGACATTTTGAACAAGTGCCACTTCTATCGGTGCCATGGTAGATACGAGTGCCACGATAGATACTTGCAAGTGCCACTGCACCATCATGGCTGAAAACTTTCAATGACATTTTAATGTCATGGTAGATATTATTTTTGGCACTATCAAACACCATTAAAAAAAGAGTTAGTGACACTTGTAAGTGTCATTACACCATCAAGACTAAAACCTTTCAGTGACACTTTAATGTCATGGTAGGCACTATTCGTGATGGTATCAAGTGCCATTCATGACGATAATTCGTTGTAGAACAATTTGATCCGCTCTTGCGGAGACTCGAACCGCCAACCTTCCACACCATAAACCTTATACACCACACTCTTCCCACTACACCTCTATAGCACCACATGATTATATATGCAACATATATTATTTATATAGTACATACATCCATATTAATATAAAAGTACATGTATAAACATAATTATTTTATTAAACATAATTTATGTAAAATAAACTATTTACTACCAAAATAAAAAAAAAAGACCACTTTTGGCGACTAATTGTTTTTTAGTTGCTAAAAACCTTAACTTTTGTCTACCAAAATCGGATTTGGTCGCCGAAGATGCACTTTTAGCTACCAAAATTTTAGTCACCAAAAAATTTTATTCCCACCTTAGGATTTTAGTTCTCCCGCGCTAAGAATGACCACTTTTGGCGACTAAACTTATTTTTTAGTCGCCAATTGTAGACTTTTGGCTACTAAAATTTTTTTGACACTAAAAAGCTTTACTTTTGGCTACTAAAAATTTTTTAGTCACTAAAACCCATATAATCAGCGACCAAACTTAGTTTTAGTCGCCAATTGTAGACTTTTACTAAAATTGTTTAGTCGCCAAAAAGTTTTACTTTTGGCAACTAATGTTGTTTTGGTCGCTAAAAGCTATACTTTCAACGACCAAATTTTTTTGGTCAGGAAATTTTGTCGCCGAATATGCTTTTTCCTGTAGTGTATATTGAGTTTAATTCATTTATTTTTAATCATTTACTGCATTTTAAAAATTTAGAAAATATATTGACATTTTTTGTTTTTTCAAAAATGTCATTATAAACTTGGAAAGTTTTTGGCTTAGTGACATTTCTCAAAATGCTATAAAATATTTGTTTGTGACACTTTTCACCTAAGTGCCATAAAAAGTAATTTATACCTACCTAGTGTCCGGACATTTTTTAAAAAATACTATTGCAAATATTCATAAAAAGTTTTTGTAGTGACATTTTTGTTGTAGTGAAGTGACACTTTTTTTAATTGAAATGCACTAGAGCCTTGTATGTTTGTGGCTCTATGATATTTTTCTAAAAAATGTCACCAAATATTTTTTTTGTGATATTTTTTAAGAACATGCCACTAGTTTGGTGTCACTAAAATATGTTTTTGTTGTAGTATTGTGACACTTGTTCATTGAAATGTCACTAGAGTCTTTTATGTTTGTCGTTTTGTGGCATTTTTCAAAAACGTGCCACTAAATATCATTTTTGTGTCATTTTCTAAAAATATGCCACTAGTGTAGTGCCACTAAAGTATGTTTTTGTTGTAGTTTTGTGATACTTGTTCATTGAAATGTCACTAGAGCCTTATATGTTTGTCGTTTTGTGGCATTTTTAAAAAACGTGCCACTAAATATCATTTTTTGTGGTATTTTTTAAAAATATGCCACTAGTGTAATGCCACTAAAATATGTTTTTGTTGTAGTGTGGTTTTAAATCGAAAGTTAACTTGCATAGCATTTTATGGTTTTTTTTTTAAATGTCACTGAAATATCATTTTAACAATTAATTTCTCTATAGAAATTCTTTAAGAATACTTTATTTATTTTAATTTTATGGAACATGTAGGCTTTCAAACCTAAAGTTTAATACCCGTAGGATGTACTATTACTACTGGGGTTCATCAGTGCCTAATCAAGTACTCCCACATGTGTTGGTTTTTAAATGTAAAGTTGGCTTGCACATCATTGTTCTTATTAAAAATGTCACTGACAACCCAAGGGTGGGTGACATTATGGCTTGCACAACATTGTTCTTATTAAAAATGTCACTGACTGGGTGGCATTATGATTAAGATTTGGGGTTTAAACTTTAAGATCACATGTTCAATTTTTTTTCCTCTGGGTCAATTCTCTGGGCGAAGTACAGTTGGTTAGGAGGTTGGATCTCAAGTTGTCTAATCAGCACTTGGTGTGGGTTCCAAGGGTGGGTGACATTATGGCTTGCACAACATTGTTCTTATTAAAAATGTCACTGACAACCCAAGGGTGGGTGACATTATGGCTTGCACAACATTGTTCTTATTAAAAATGTCACTGACTGGGTGGCATTATGATTAAGATTTGGGGTTTAAATTTCAAGATCACATGTTCAATTTTTTTTCCTCTGGGTCAATTCTAATCAGCACTTGGTGTGGGTTAAATACTCTCCAACTGTGCGAGTCCTGACTTAAGTAGAGCTTGTCTTGGGAGGTCGGAGTAAGTTCCTAAGTTATAGTCTCCTTGCTCAGAACGGCTAGCAAGACACCTTGGTGATCTCTGCAAGGGGCGCTGCCTTGGACTTGCGGGAACATAGGGAGAATTTTCCTGTAATAAAAAAAAAAAAATGTCACTAACACATAATTCTTATTATTTTCTTTATAAAAATTCTTTAAAATATTTAAATTTATTTATTTATGTACCTTATGTAAGGGTTTGCCTTTTTTTAAGTTGTCGTCTCAACTTGAGAGAACTTGAGGGGCTTGTGGAGTCAATCACACGTCTCGTTTCAATAATTCGAACCGTTTACTTTTTAGGACTTGTTGAGTAGAATATCCATGCAAAAAATAAGATAATTAGATCAGTATCTATATGTTTGAATCATATTTGTTTTAAAAAAATTGACGACAAATATAATTTCAAGAATAGCTATCCATTTTTTGTAATACAAAATTTATTCAAACATATATAGCTATCAATATCTGATCATTTTAATTTTTTGTATGAATATTCTACTCAACAAATCCTAAAAAGTGTACGGTTCAAATTATTGAAACGGAACGTGTGATTGACTCCACAAGCACCTCAAGTTCTCTCATGTTGAAATGTAAACATGAAAGAATCCTAATCCTTCATGTAACATATGGAGATTCAAACCTAAAGTTTAATGCCTGATCGGCACCTACTTTCAGTGGGTTCCATCAATGCCGAATCAAGTACTTACACATGAATTAATTTTAAATTGTATAAAGTCGGCCTATATATCATTAATCTTTTTTAAAAAGTGGCTGACCTGTATCATTCGAGCTTAATAATTTCTCTACAAAACTTCTTAAAGAATAAAAATTTTCTAATATTTATGTAGATATTAAAAAATAAATATGAATGTCACATGTATGTGATGTGTGTGGATACACACATACCACTTTAGTTAAATATGGGATGATGTTGACCCCATGCTGTTTAAGAACGTCATAAGCCATTTCATTGACAGTGTTGTAAAGAGCTAGGAAGCATAACTTCATGTAGTTGTGTTTCCACAACATTTGTATCCCATCTGTAAAGTAAACGCCATTATAGAAATGACATAAAATAAAAAACAAAATAAAACATAATATAAATATGAGGAATTCTTTTTTTCTTTTTCCTGTGTAATTTACCTCTCAACAGCAGCTGTGAACAGTTCTAGTTCGTCCAACGATCCATAAACATCGTAGACATCATCAATGGTGGTGATCAAAGCGTTACCTTCGTTAGCCCCTTTCGGCAGGAACTGAATTGAGGTTCAAAAGAAGCATTCCATGAGTCTGTCCCTAGCAAAACTCAACTTGTTTGCCAACCCTATATCCTCCCACCACCTGAAAAAACATAATCAACACTGATTGCTTTGCAACACTGTTAAGTTCAACAAGGTTTCTGTATTAGTTTTCGTGTGATTTTATTTTATTTTTTTATTTGGAGACAGGGCGGCTCAATACTTTTGTGGGTCCAGGCAAAATTTTACAAGGATTTTTTTTTAAATTTCCTTTTCTTGTATATTAATTTTTGTAATTAATATTGGTCTACCGCCTCTATTATTCAGGGTTCTTTGATTGCATCAGATGCAAAGCAGAGTCTAACGGTCAAGCGGAATATTTATATATTTTTTTGGGAAGGGATATTGAATCTACAAGCATATCCTTCTTTGGTGTGTGAAAGTGTGTAGGTTATGGTCCAAAATCATGAAGTGGTGGGGTATATGGTGTGGGTAGTATCAAGGTCTGTGAGTATATTGCTTGAATGGTGGCAGAGCTGGGGCTTTAAAAGAGCCAAAATGGTTGTCTGGGATGTAATATTATTTGATGCCATGTGGTCAGTTTTGGGGGCTTAGAAACAAATTTGTGTTTGACAATTTGCAATCAAACTGGGAGGAACTTAATGAGTAGAATATAGGGTGATTCTTTGTGCCAGGATGAGACCAGAGTTGAGAAGCATATAGCAATGACAAACTTACTATATTGCTTTGCAGGCAACAATTGTCGGTTTGACTGATGGTGCTGCTGTTGCTGCTATCTTTTGCTTCTGTTTTGGCCATCTTTGCTTGTATTTGGTTGGATTCTCTCCAACCGATCCTAGTGTTTGGGCGGTGCTAGCACATGATAGGACTTTCTCATCTATCCCAACCTAGTTGAGATAGATTTGTTTAGTTTCAATACTCTCTATACTTTTCTTATGCTTCATGTTTGATTGCCTTAGATATGTAATTTCTTTGGTTGTCTTTAATAAAACGTTATCTTTTTGTTGATATAAAATATAAAAAAATAAAAACTTTTGACAATCATGATTTTTGTTGGGTGGTACATAATAAGGCTTATTTTTATATTTTAATTTTGTGTATGTCTCTGGTTTTTTTATTTATTTATTATGGCCACTAGAATGGGGTCTTAGGTGAATGCCTAAATGACCTAAAGGGATGGTTGGCGTTGTTTGAGAACATAACACGGAAAGTGTAAATTTTTTTTTTTTCTTTTTTTACAAAAAGCAAATATGACATTAAAAATGTTCTAAAAATTGCAATTGAATTTCCCTTGACATTTGTTGGAGCTCTCGTTGGAGTTTAGATTGCACCATGTTGAAATCCAACTTAGATAATTCAAGCAACAAGTGATTTGCATCTCTTCTTTCACTATATGCTTGAATGTACCACCTAGCTTCTAGCCTCAACATCCTATGGTGGAAAGGAAGCTCCAAAGCATGTTTTATTTGTTGCAAAAGGGTTGTGTCAATATTTCCCTTTATGCCCTTGAGATGTTTGGTTGTAAGTACTTTGGCCTCATCCAAGATATCTTCTCCATCAAAAGCAGGATGAGAAGCTTCATACAAACTGAGCAATCCCTTCACATCCTCACATAGCCACCTGTTTAAAGTTGCCATCATGGTCCTTGAATTTCTGAAAAACATCTGTGACAATGACCATTTCAAATAATATATATATATATATATATGAAAAATGATATTAGTTTTAGTGGACTCGCAAAATACGTAAAAATAGTTGGAGATGTATAAGAAATATTTGGAGAATTTTTTTTAGGCGTTTTCCTCCGTTCCGTGATAATACTTATGCTATCATTAGCACGGCCATATAAATATAAGATATAATATAAGATGCTCTCCTTTTTTGTCACACACTATTTTATTAGAATAATTTAAAATAGTTTTATTTTTTTACAAATGTAAGTGAGTGTGTAAAATTCTCTGCCTCTTTGTTTTTTTTTTTTTTTTTTTTTTTTTTTTTTTTTTTTTTTTTTTTTAAATAAAAAAAAAAAAAAAAAAAAAAAAAAAAGGAAAAAAAAAAAAAAAACGTTTTTTTTTTTTTTTTTTTTTTTTTTTTTTTTTTTTTTTGAGTAATTATAGTCAAACTTTCTTTTAATCTCTCATGCTTGTCTTTAAAAACAAAAAAGAAGGAGACGTAGAAAATAAATACGGGTAAATTACATTTTACCCTTTTTATGTTTAGTTATTTTTTTGTTTTGGCCTTTAAAAATTTTTTTTTCTCATTTTTGACCCTTCATGTTTTAAGTTTTTCTCAGTTTGCTCCTAAAACAAATTTAAGGTAAAAATTAGATAGAAAATGATACATGGATAGTCATGTGGCATTAAAATTATTTATTATATATACAGTCCTGTTAGGTAACTTGAAAAAGTCATGGCTCGAGTAGCTTGAAGTGCCAAAACGACATCGTTTTTGACACTTTTTTTTACTCTCTCTCTCTCTCTCTCTCTCTCTCTCTCTCTCGGTGTGTTGTTTGTTGTTCTCTCTCATTTTTCCTTCCCCTTCTCTTATTCCTCTCATTCCTTCCCAAAATCAAAATCAAACCCACAAAATCAAAACTCAAAATCAAAATTAAAACCAAACATTTGGCAAATTTTTTCCCCCCCCTCTTTGAAACTGGTAACAGAGAGGCGAAAGAAAGAGAGACGAGGGAGGAAGAATGCCAATATACACAGATATACACACAATACCGGTTGACCAAAAAAAATGCCGATATAAACAAATCTATATATATACACACACAACATGGGCCAACATATTTAACACACCTTGGCTAGTTAAATCTGTGTATACACAGATCTATATATATATATATATGAGAGAGAGAGAGCCCACCATCGCAAATCCCTCCGGCACCGCCATCACCGTTGCAGTTCAGAACGAAGAAGAAGAAAAATACCGAGGCATAGGAGGAAAGATAGAGAAGAGAGAGAGAGAGAGAGGTCGGGCCATTCAAGCCTTATTTTTTTCGAGCTACGAAGCTTTATTGATTATATATAACCCACGCTTTTAATACAAACTTAAATCCTAATATAATAATATTATTTTTATGTTATGTGACAGTTATTGTAATATTTTCTGTCTAATTTTGAACAAAAATCAACTTTAGGAGTTAACTGGGAAAAACATGAAATATAAGTGGTCAAAGTGAAAAAAAATAAATTTTAAGGACCAAAGTGAAGAAGTCATCAAACTTAAAGGGACCAAGTATAATTTACCGAATAAATAAATGGCGGCGAAGTTGATATTGATAATAAAAAAAGAAAAAGAAAAAGAAAAAGGAGGGAAATCTCTTTGGTTTCCATTTCTAGAATTCACTTTTCAAAAAATTTTATTTTTTTATTTTCCATAATTTTTAGACACACCTAACAAAAATATATTTAAAAAGTATAATATTTGTGAAAAAAATCTATAAAAAATTCACTAAATACCAAAAATATAAATAAAGAAATACGAAAATTTAGTACATTTTTTTTTTGTGTATTTATTAATTTTTTAAAATAATTTTTCACAAATATTTTACTATTTAGATACATTTAAGTAAGGTGCATCTAAAAAAAAATTGTTTAAAATTTAAAAATATTCACTAAAAATAAAAATAAAAAAAAAGATGAAAAATAAAAAAAAGGTTGGGCTTCCCTCCGACTGAAGGGTACTGTTGGGCCCGTCGGGGCCTACTATGGGTCCAATTTCGATAATCCGAGCCGTTCAATGTGTAGAACTCGCCGAGTACTATATGTCTGTAAAATATTACGTTGATCAGATATCAATAGCTATATCATCGGATCAAATTTCTGTCAATTATTTATTTTTTTACCGTTCATTTTTTTTAAACAAAATTGATTTGATCACGTAAATATCGATATCTGATCAATATGATTTTTTATAGGCATATAGTACTCGACGAGTTCTATATATAAAACGGTTCAGATTATCGAATTGAGACCCGTGATAGACCCATACAAACCCAACAGTACTTTTCAGTCCGCTTACAGATTGGGGAAAAACTAGCCCCAATAAAAAAAACTCAATTTTTAAAAATTAAATCCGAAAAATTAAAACCAAAAGTTTTGAGTCTTCGGCCTTGTTTGGTTTGTATTTGAGAAACATGTTTTGAGATAAAAAGTACGAAAATTTGTTTGGTTTGATTTTTTTTCAAAAGATGTTTTGAAAAATTATTTTGAGAGAGAGTTTTGGAAAAAGTGATTGATTTGATGTGTATGAGAGAGAGATTTGTTTGGAAAATTTGTAAACCAAACAAGTTTTGAAAAAAAAAATTGGAAAAATTTGTTTAGTTTGATTACTTTTGAAAACTTATTTGTAGAGAATTTTTTCCAAAATTTTTTCCAAAATTTCCCAAAATTTTTCTCTCTCTAGTAGGGGTGTGCGCGGAGCGGGTCGGTGCGGTTTGAGAGAAAAATAAAAACCGTATGGCGGGTGGTAGATTGATAAAAGTGTCACTAAAATTTGCCATTTTCCTTATCAAAAACCGACGGTTCGGTTGGCAAATAATGGCAGATTTGCCTTGGCAGTTCGCGCGGATTGGCGGTTCATAAAAAATATAATTTAAATTACAAAACTTAAATCAAAGAGTAAAAAAAAGACGAGAGATACCGTGATGTTAAGCATCTTGCGAAGTTTTCTTCTGATGCAGCAAGTGTAGCAACAACATGATAATATCAATGACTATGCCATCAGTTCATTATAAGTATCTGTGCAAGGTACAATTATCAAATACAATACATAAAATTCCCCTCGAGCAGTAATGTAATACTATATTCTAAGGTATAGAACAACAAGCAAACTTAAGTAAAAAAGAATTTTTAGAATTTTATAAAACATGATTTAATAGCGGTGCGGGTCGATGCGGTTTGGAAGAAAAATAGAAACCGGCGGATTGATAAAAGTGTCACTAGAATTTGCCATTTTTCTTACCAAAAACCGACAATTCGATTGTCAAATAATAACGAATTTACCTTGACGGTACGATTCAGTGCGATTTTGACGATTTCAACGATATTATGCGCACCCTACTCTCTGGTTCCGACCTCTACTATACAACATTTAATGTCTGCTATACAACATTTAATATAAAAAACACCAACACTCCTATTGACTCTCTCTTCTGAAAATAGCACTAGTCTCAGAGTTGATAACATTTGTCATTTCATCATGGCACAATCTTTATGCAATAGTGACTACTCCCAAAATATTTTTTTTTGAAAAAAAAAAAAAAAAGAACAAAAACAAAAAAGGGACTTACAGTTCTTTGAGAGACCTCAAAACCATGTTGTCTACAGAGCCTGAAGTAGAGGGCGATGGCATGGACACCCTTCTCTAATCTAACATTAGTTCCTTTGGCAAACATTATTCTATTAAGTGCTCTTCTAATATCCTCCTCAAAGTGATAGCTCAAGCCCAACCGTTGGATGAGTTCAAGTATTGTCGATGGATTAACATCTTCATCCCCAATCATAGCCCTTACCTCCTCCTTTAATTTCTTTGCCTTCTGCTTATGTATTTCATCCTATGAATACAAATATAAAGAGTAATGAGAAGTGGATTCATTAACATTAAACTAGACTAAACAATATATCTGTTCAGGAAATAAAAAACAATAGTGTTACATATATCAATTGATATATTAATTAGTATACTAACATAATTATAACATTATTATTTTAAAATTATGACTTCATCCATTATACAAATTACCAAGACTCAAAACCTCTAAAATTATGTCACGTCATCTATTAGTACACTAATTGATATATTAATTGATACATATAACATTATTCTATTAATTTATCTAAAAGTTTGACCTATTGAATAGATAAGTAACCTTTTATTCGGTGGTACCACACACAAAAATTAATTACGACACTAATTAGTGTATCAACACATGCTATAGCATTATAATTTGAAAACTATATACCCTACCTATTATACAAATTATTAAAATTTAAAAATAATAAAATTATATCACATCAATTGTTAATATATTAATTGGTATATCAATTGGTACGTATAAATTTATTCAATTGATAATAAGTGATGGTGTTACAACTGAAAGTAAATTTTACATGTTTGATTATGCGGTGAAGATTGGCCACAAATGAAATGAGATTTTAGAAACAGCAAAGCAAAATTAAAGACTACGGAAGTGGAGATGTAACTCAACCTTTTAGGTTGAGTTTAAGGTTAACTTTTTTTAGTTGTTTTTTAAAAAAAAAAAAAAATTTGTGGTTTGTGATAAGAAATGTGCTAAAAAATTATTTTTTTAGAACCAAAAAAATTAATGTGACTGTCCAATTTATTCACACACTTTGAGTGTAAACAATATATATTTTGTGATTGGTAAAAAATGATAGGGTCTACACATTTAGGTGGAGTCATTATAATTTTTGAATATGAAGCTTTATATTTTGTATAAGCAAAAAAAAATATTTTTTAAAAGCAAAAAAAAAAAAAAAACACTTCTTTTTTTGAATTATTTTTTATCTTTAGTGATTTTTTTTTCAAAATTATATCAAATTTTTTTATTTTTTTGATCCATCTTGTCAAGACGAATCTAAAAAGTAAGTATATATTTTTTGAAAAAGTCTCCCCCAAAAAAAAAAATCACTAAAGATGAAAATAAACAAAAAAAGATTGTTTATTTAGGCATATTTTTATCTTTTCTTGATTTTTTTTGGATTTTAAAAAAAAAATTATAATTTTCTAATTCATCCTGTCGATTTGAATCTAGAAACTTAAAACTTTTTGAATTTTTTTTTTAAAAAGTCCACTAAAGACCAAAATAAATAAATAAAAAATGCACTTCCCAAAATATCCTAAATCAGAATCTACTCTCCAAAAATATGTGAATAAATTCATTCTCCATTTTACGTTATGTGTTAGCTAACAAAAAAATCATAACTCTGTTATGTAGCTCAAAACTAACACATAACAAAAAAATCATAACTCTGTTACGTAGCTCAAAACATATGGCTCGAGGAGTGGCCTGAAATCATGCCTTCTTCTTTCATCTCTTCTCTCCCCTACTCATCTTTCCAAAAATCCTTCCCTTTCTCTGCCGAACAAAACCCCCAAATGTCTCATCAATAGCAACCAAAACCAAAACTACTCACACTCTCTCTCTACCTTTCTCTCTCCTCCACTTGTCTGAGTATCCAAAACCTTACCCTTCGGACTCCCCCTTATTCTTTCTCCCCAAAACCCATAATCTTCTCTCCTACCTTACACTATGTGGACATTAGCTTTCATGGTGGCACAACAAGAATCGAATCCATTGCCATTCATTAAGAAGGTATTGTTTGCAAAGACAATGTGATAATGAAAAGACAAGAGAGTTTGAAATCTTATAAAACACAGCCGCATTCACGTGCTAAAACAGAAAAGTAAAACCACCTTTTCTAGAGATCCCAAACTTTCCAAGAAAATGCCGAGAAAATATGAACAATTGGCTATACCAAGAAAATGCCGAGAAAATATGAACAATTGGCCATACAGTAAAAATATTTTAGACCCAAATCCAATGAAATCAAAACGAGATTCTTCAGGTGAATCAATCTCTCTCACCAATCCAAACCCATCTTCAAATTCAACTCCACTTTATCAAACAGCCAGAATTTTCACCCAAACTTCGAGTTACGAGTTCGAAATCAAGAAATTGATGTTAACACTTACTTAATAGCTTCCATTCCAAAGATTGCCCATGAACACTAAAGCTACAAATCATCAAATTATTTACCTTCAACCCAGATTCAGATATATGAAGCGAGAAATTTCATAGAAGCAACAAAACCCACTTGGAAATTTCCTCCTTTGTTCCCCCTCTCTTTTTGTTCTTCTTTTCTCTGCCTCCTCTCTTTCTCTGTCCTGTTCTCAAACCAGTTTCAGAGAAGAGAAAAGAAAAGAAAAGGAAAAATAAATAAATAAATTTTACAAAAATGTTTTAGACTACTAATTAGTAGTGACTCTAATAATGTGGCAGTGGGTGCCACATGTGTTTTGTGTCTTATTTTTTTTTTTTTTTTTTAATTCAATTGCCACCTCACTAGTGGTGGGGTTAGTAATGATAAATTAGTGGTCTTTTTAAGACGACGGCATTTTGAAATTTCGAACACTCGAGCCGTGAGAATGTCGAGCTACGAAGCTTTATTCAAATCATAAATGAGATTATAATATCCCATGCTTTCTATTACAATATTTTTTTTATTTATTATCGCAACTTGACATTTAATCAGTAGTTTACTATCAATATTACGTAATCGGTATGTTTCTTTAATGGTTTCAATTTTATAATTTTACTAATGTGTTTTATTGCCCAAGAAAAAACAAGAAAATCATTCTAAAATACTTTTAATTTTTAAAAAATTAAAAAATCAATTTTTAATCAATTTTTTAAAACAATCCCCAATTTTATCTCCATTTCTCTCTCTTTATATCTATTTCACACCCTTTTCATCAATAAATTTTAAAAAAATAAAATAAAATAAAATTTCAAGTCAGAGATTTAGGGTTGGTTTGGCAAGGGCTCATTGGGCTTTTTTGGCTCAATGAGCCATAAAAGACAGAATAAGCTCATGAGCCACAACAGACAAAACATCCCATCCAACCCCATAATCATTACACTCTTCTCTCACAAAAAAATCAAAAAAGCCAAAAAGTCAAAAGTCCTTCCCAAACTAAGTTTTTGAGCCCAGGCTCATATAGTCAAAAAATCAAAAAACTAAAAAGCTAACCCACTTCCCAAACAGAACCACTCACCAACTCTTTTGTCTGCTGAATTTCTCACGTTTCTCCATCTCTCCCTCAAACCTTTCATCTACTCTCGTCTCCCTCTCTCTCTCTTTAGCCTGGTTTGGCAAAGGCACTTTTTTTTTTTCTTTTTTCTTTTTTTTTTCTTTTTTGCATTAAAATTTATAAAAAGATAAGATAAATTAAAATAGTCAATAACATAAAATATTATATTAAATTTATAACCATTTTATTTTTATCTCACAAATATTACATCTAACTATAAAAAAATCTAGGGTAAATTACACTGACCACTCCTGAGGTTTATGTTTATTACAGTTCCCTCCTCACTTTTTGAAAATTACATCTCCTCCTGAGATTTAAAGTTTCATTACAGATTCTCCCCTCAGCAATTTAATTTTTTAAATACAAATTTTGCCCTCATTAGGTAAATTACATTGACACCCCTCATATTTCAGAAATTACAATCCCCTCCCTAAAGTTTAAACTAGCATTACCAATTATCCCATCGGTTAGTATTAGTTGGAAAAAAATTCATTGAAAAAAAAATTTAATTGGAAAAAAATTTAATTGAAAAAAAAATTTGTTAGTAAAATTTTTAAATTTTTGTTTAAAAACCAACGTAAACTCATTTTTTGAATTTACTTTTTTTCCTCAAATTTACAAACTAAGACAACCATTTATAAACCAAAAAAATTATCAAACAAGTTTTTATGACAATTTTTAAAATTTTTGTAAATATAAATTGAAAACGGAAAACGAAATAGTTTACCAAATAGGTCTCAGATGGTAAAATGTCGTAAAATTAACAAATAATTAAATAAGTTACCAACATAAGAAATGACTTATCAGAAGATTCTTTAGGCTATGTATGGTTCGATTTTTAGAATTTTTTTTAAAAAATTAAAAATTAATTTGGTTAAGAAATAAGAAATAAAAAATAATTATCATTTTAATTTTTGGGCATGTTATATACATACGTGTGGCTGTTTCAATTTAATTTGTAAAAAAATATTTTTAACCACTCGAAAGATAAAAATTATATTAAAATGATAATTATTTTTTTATTTTTTATTTCTTAACCAAATTAATTTTTAATTTTTAAATTTTTTTTTCTAAAAATCAAACCGTACATAGCCTAAGAATCTTTTGAAAAGTCATTTCTTACATTGATAGCTTATTTAATTATTGGTTAATTTTACGACATTTTATCATTTGAAGTTTGTTTGATAACCATTTCATTTTCAGTTTTCAATTTATATTTACAAAAATTTAAAAAATTGTCATAAAAACTTGTTTGATAATTTTTTTAGTTTATAAATGGTTATCTCAGTTTGTAAATTTGAGGAAAAAACGTAAATTCAAAAAATGAGCTTACATTAGATTTTTAAACAGAAATTTAAAAATTTTACTAACAAATTTTTTTTCAAATAAACTTTTTTCCAATTAATTTTTTTTTCCAACTAATACTAACCAATGGGGCAATTGGTAATGTTACTTTAAACCTTAGGGAGGAGATTGTAATTTCTAAAATATGAGGGCTGTCAATGTAATTTACCTAGTGACGACAAAATTGGTATTTAAAAAAATTAAATTGCTGAGGGAAGAATTTATAATGAAACTTTAAATCTCAGGGAATGAGATGTAATTTTCAAAAGGTGAGGAAGGAGTTGTAACAAACATAAACTTCAGGGGGTGTCAATGTAATTTACCCAAAAATCTAACAATCTTTCCACACAAATATTTTAACTTATTAAAATAGCAAAAAACTAACCCATTAAAATATCTAACTTTTCAAACGAAGCCATATCTCTATCTCTCTCACTACTTTTCATCTCTCTTATTTTGGCAAACTTTCATTTCCCTCTTCAGCCACACTTGTGTTGTATCCATTTCTCTCTTCCTCACTTCCTCCTCTTCGTCTTAGCCCTGGTTTGACTATCATTTTGGGATTAAAAAAATATAAAATGACAAAACAAGTTAAATAAATTAATAAGATAAAATATCACATTTAATCCATAATCATTACACTTTTATTTTTACAAAAGTCAAAAAAATCAAAAAAATAAAACTAAACGAAAATAAAAAAATCTCACCACAAAAAAGTTGATTATATTAGCCAATGCCAAACAAAACTTAAATAGCTTTTATTTATATATTTATCTTATATTATATTTATGACCTGTTATAAAAAGTAAGTCGATCTTTTAATTTTTTTAAAAGCATACAAAAAAAGATAAAAAAGTAATATAACTTAAAAAAATCAAAAAAATAATCAACTGACTTTTAATCTAATTCTCAAAAAACATCTATATCTCATGATTTGCACTCTCTCAACACTCACTCTCGCATCCTCCTTTACTTCCCTCACAATTGGACTAACACTTCTCATTCTGAGACCATAATGGCAACCTAAGATTGTGGCTGAAGGAGGCAACCGTGCCAGAGCGTGGCGGTTATAAATTTTTTCATGATTTTGTAACTATGTGCCGGGAACTAAAATAAAAAGTTATATTTTTGTCAAAATATCTAAAAACGCAAGTGGCAAAAACGTAACAAAGTTAGTTTGGAAAGTGTTAAAAATGCAAGTGTAAAATTACAAATTGGGACCTATGGCAAAAAATAAAAAATTAAATTTCTGATGTTGGATAAGGTTATTTTGGTCATTTTAATTTGATTTGACACCATAAACAAATATTAAACTAAAAAGTGAAAAGTCAGCTTTTTACCAACTTCCTAAATCACTTTTCAAAAAACTAAAAAACTTGATAAAAAACTAAAAGACAGTTTTTTCCCAACTTCCCAAAGCATCCCTATTTTTTTTTAAAAAAAAATTGAAATGTACATTTTTATTTTTTTCATGAATTCATTCATTTCGATTAGGTCGACACTGTAGTCTGACACTTTTATGGGATTTGGACAGACACATGGAATATGTTTAGTTTGCATTTGGGAGATGAGTTTTAAAAAAAAAATTTCTAAAAAATTGTTTGGTTTAAGTTATTCTCAAAAAAAATTCAAAATCACTTTCTCTCTCTTACACATCAATCAATTACTTTTTCTCTCTCCTCTCTCCTTTTCAATCACTTTTTCTCTCACACACATCTACTCAAATTCTCCCAAAATATCAAATCATCCCAAACTCCCAAAAAAATAACTCTCCCAAAACATACAACCAAACAAACCAAAAAAAAATTTAAACTCTCTCCCCAAAATTTTTTTCAAAAACAACTCTCCCAAAAACAAACCAAACAAGCCCATGACTTCCGCATCGTTTGACATTGGGATAATTTGAGAAGTTAGTGAAAAATTAATTTTTAACTTTTAATTCATTTTGAGTTATATTATTTTTTATATTTTTTACATATAAAAGGACAAAAAAAATTAAAAAAAAAGGACAAAAAAGTCAAATTTTAACCTATTTCTCAAATCGTCATTGGAGTCAAAGGAAAGTGAGGTTCATTTCTTTTTATTATTGGTGGGTCATATTACATATTACCAATAACACTATTGTATTAAATTTTTATGGGAAAATTATACTCACCTTCCTTGAGGTTTCTGACAAATATAGGACTTTTTCTGTAGTTTCAATAATTACAAAAATCTATCATACTTTAACTGACAATATTAAGATTCCCCAAATCCGTCAATTTTGCACAAACGACGTTATTTTCTATACAAAATTACCATATTACCCTTTTATTTGAGCTTGAAAAGACGAAAATGCCCTTTGATTCCTCTTTTCAGTATTCAACTTTGTTTTTTATGTTTTTGGTTTTGTTTTGGTGCCCTCCCATCACATCAGATTGAAACGCGCGCACGAGAGAGAGAAGACCCATCAATAGGCGATGGAGGTAGTATAAGAATCAAAGTTGCAGCACTGGTGTGATGGAGGTAGATTAGGTGCTGAGGTGGGGCAATGGAGGGAATAGTGGGTTGCTACGACACAATAGATGCAGAGAGATAGTGCGACAGCGGTGGTAGAGGCAAAAGAGGGTTAGACGACAACAATGAAACTGAAAGAGTTGGGTTCCTCAATTGCAAGTATTTCCAGACACCACTGCGTTTAAAATCCAAAGGCACCAATCCCTCTCTCTCTCTCTCTCTCTATATATATATATATATATGTGTGTGTGTGTGTGTGTATTTATCTCATTTTTTGCTAATTTAGTATAAGAAAGTTGAAAATTTTGCTTTAGATCATTGGGGTGTAGATTCCAAATTGCTAATTTTGTGAGAACCCATATTTTTGCATATTAAATTATTTTGGTAATTATATTTAGCTACTTAAATTTTGTAATCAACAATCCATAATCCAATTCCATAACAACATTTTGTTACAAAATTCTATAATTAACTTTTAATTATTTAATTAGTGCAATTTGTATCTTCATAGTATTATTATTATCATCGTTGTCGTTATCGTCATTGTCGTCACTTTTATGACTACACAAATCTAATTCTTAAAATATATTATTCTGTATAATTGTTCAGTATAAAGTTTTACATTAATAATTTGTGTACAAGAAAATTAACCCATGGAGATTAATTGGTTCAATCTCAAGTCTTTTCGTTACATATAATAATGTTATAATATTAAGTCAATTAATAGTGATTATTAAACTATTAAATTATAATGATAATAGCATCATGATTAATATCAATATTAAACTCCTTTAAATAAATTTATTTATGTGATTAAATTTTTGTATCTGAATACAGTTGTGTAAACTAAATGAGTTAATCAAATAATAACTAAGTTATAGAAAATAGTAAAGAGCAAAATATCTAGTGACTAGGTTTTATATATATATATATATATATTCATTGATTTTTATTTTTGTACCAAAAAAAAAATGAAATCAATTTTTTTTTTTTTTTTTTTTTGGGCTTCCCAAGTAAGGAGGCTACTGGCAAGTATGCAATGCATGCCAATGCATGCTAAAGCATGCTTCCAATCACACCTTAACCTATACATTGTAGGTAAATTCCCAAGCCAAGATGAAATAAAAATAATAATAATAATAAAATAAAATTAAAAAAAAAAAAAAAAAAAAGCCCTCCAAACTCCTATATAAAGACTCCATCTTTAGCCACCTTAGAGATACATGGCTAAGCAAAGAAAAACAAGAGAGAACGAGTAGAAAAGAAAAGAAAATGAGAGGAAGAGAAGAGGGTCCTTGATGGTTACCAATTCAAAACAAGTTTTGAGAATTGTTTGTAAAAGTTCTTGAGGTAAAAATACTCAACCCCTATCCTCCCTTAGATTTTTTCTTAACTAAATCTATATATTAAAAATATGCAAGAGTGTGTATTGATAATACACAAATGCTCAATGCGTGTTACATTTGGATAGAATAATAATCTTATGATTATGTGATTTATGTCCTTCTTACAAGTATGGATTAGATGGTTTAGCTACTGATTTTGCCCCTCATGTGTTCAAATATTCTCCATTGTTGAATTAATCTTGCATGCTTATGAATCTGTGTTTACTCTTCATAAATATTATTTTCTGTTATCACTAATCAAAGTAAATATGAAGGATTAGAGTTTCACATGAGAATAATAGTAAGAAGCATTTTTTTTTAGTCTTGCATGTGATTCGTGGTGAATACAAAGTGTGTTTTTCGCAAACTAATGAACTTCTAGCAAAACAAATTTTTAATCCGTTTTGAATAAACCCTAAACAAACTCATGAGAACACTTTCATAAAATCTGAAACTACTGGAGTTAGTTTAACATGTTTTCATAGTGCTAGAATATTGAAGGAAATTATTTGACAACGTTTCATGGCCTAAATATATTTTTAACTTCATTGCTATTTGGAGGCAACATCAATGCTGACTTTACCAGGTCACCGTTTATTCCACCGAATGAATTTTCAAGTGATTCAAATCGGCAAAGTTATATTTTTAAGTTACCTTTCAAATTCCGCTGGTTTCATAATTTTTTATTAAGAATTGAGAGAGAAACGTCAATTTTTCCAAAATGTGACAGAATCTGTCCAGTTTTCTTATAAAAATTATTTGACCATCTTCCACTGGTTTTCAGTCTCCAAACTCTTCTGGAAATATGTTCTAAACTCAAAAATTTAGCAAACTGTTCTAACCATGCCTCTTTTCAATACCGTTTGAGGTCCCTTTTTATTTTTCGAACACAGAACACCTGTGCTGGAAGTTAATGTAACTCACTATCCCAGAAAACCAGTTTTCTTCCAAAAATTATTTCTCCATTTTAAAATCGTTTTTATCTCTGGTATTCTTCTCAAAATATTTTCCTAACTCGATGAACTAGCACCATTTAAAATATTATAATGGTTGAACTTCGTTTGGTATGGGTTTCATATTTTTTTTGTCTGACCATACAGTGTTGAAAGAAGAAGTGTGTGAATTCTTAAGAAATCTTGTGATGATTCCTAAGACACTCTATCACATTTATTTTGGTTGCCATATATGATTGTCTTGTGCTATATAAACATTATGTCACTGTGGTTCTCAAACTAAAACTCGCACATGCATAAAAATGTGAATTCGACGAAGTAAAGAAATACGAAATTGAACCGATGATACAATAAAAATTTTAAAGTGATGAGGCGAGCCCGGTTTAGAATCTTGCACAAATGAGTTGCGAACCCTAACATGGCACGGGAAGGTATTTCGGCTCTTATCGGTATAGGCAATATAAGGTTGGTGGTGCGGGTGTCACAACATGGACTGTTCCCTTGGGGCAGACCGTGATATCATGACTCGGGTACGTAACCCTGGTGCGTGGGCATCATTGGTAGTTACAGCAAGTAACATTTGAATATTTGACCAAGGGGGAGTCAGAATTGCCCGTGGCCATTGCTTAGTGGTTGAGTGGAAATAGTGCTCCGCGGAGAGTTACTTAAACTTATCTGATAAACTAAATCTATGAGAATTTAAAAAGAAAAGTGGACATTTTCCTTATGATGAAATACTGCTTATGTTTGTCATTTTTTTATTTATTATCTATTGTTATTAGTTCAACTGATGGCATTCCCGTTATGCTTATTAAATGCTACCTGTTATTTTGTTACTACGCATTATTCATTAATTGTGAGTATTATTATCGGGGTGGGTATTTCGAGTTGCAGTATTTTATTGAGCTCATCGCTCATTGGCATTCCCGTTGCCTTGGCGTTTCATGCCAAGTACTGAAGAAATCAAAGGAAACATCAAGGTGTTGGAAGGCAACATTCAGCCCTGATTAGCTTGAAGCGTGCCACAGTTCCATGAACCATTTTTCTGAGTTTTCTAGTTTTTCTCTAGTTTTTTTTTTTTTTTAATATTTGTGTACTAAGACAAAGTTTTAAGTTTGATTGAAATTGTAATTTAAGAACTTTTAGTTTTTGTGTTGTTAATTAATGGATGATGGTAAATTTGGTGGCAACATTGATGAGGATTCTTAATTAAGAAAATTGATTTTAAGTTTTAAACCTTATTATGATGTCCTCAAATTTTGGGGCATCATAACATGGTATCAGAGCTCTAAGTTAGAATACCTAGGGACGGTGGAAAGAGGTTTAACCTCAAATGAGGAGTAGTGTCATGTGTTAGAAGGAATAAAGTTATGTGACTCATAGTTTATGCGAGCTATATGCTAATCATAGTAACTATCTTTGTTTGATCCTAACTGTACCTCTAGCTTGACGCCAAATTTGTCAAATGCAAAATCATCACTTCTGTATCTTGATTGAACATTTCCAATTTGAAAAAGTATTGCGTTAAGATGATCAATTGGCAAATTTTGAGCTCTGATTATTGTATCTTGTATGTTGTTCTCTTGAAAACCAGTTGTACTGTTTTAATCCTTACATGGTGAAGAATCTTAGGTATTTGGTTTGAAATGTGTATGGCCAAATGCAATTTCAATTCAAATATCTAGTTTGGTCACCAGCTCCATAATCTTAACCCTATTAAAAGTTCAAAACCATCATGTCATCCGACTGTACCGTTTGTTCAAATTCCATTTGAATTCTTATGCTAATTATGCTATTGTCATAGCCACGTCATACTATTTCTTCTCTACTACAACTGTGTGAATCTTGGGATTAGAGCTTGAACAATTAGAAACACTTAGGAGTGTATCTTCACTGTTAGGAGGTCAAACTCGAGTAGATCTCGTATGCAAATCATGTGAACTACGAGTCTCCAGTTTGCATTTAACTTGCGACCTACGAGTCATGGAAATGTCAGACTTTGACATTATCCTAGGAATGGACTGGTTATCAGCCCATAGAGCCACCATTAATTGCTATCGAAAGACGATGACCACCTACTCTTATGACGGAACACAATTCCAATTTAAGGGGGATAGACGAGATTTCCTAACACTGACACTTGGAAAGTCAAAGTGGCCCAATCACCTAGCTGGGTGGCTAGCCAGCTTAGTTCTGGAAGACAAGGATCGTATGAAACTAGGGCTACCTTGTGTGGTGTGCGAGTATGTTGATGTATTCCTAAAGGAGTTACCAGGACTATCCCCAAAGCAAAAAGTAGACTTTACCATTGAACTACATCCTAGTACATCATTGATCTCAATGGCACCACATCGTATGGCACCAGCTGAATTGAGAGAGCTAAAGACACAGTTGCAAAAATTATTGGACAAGGAATTTATAAGGCCAAACACGTCCCCGTGGGGAGCACCAATCTTATTTGCTAAAAAGAAAGATGACACACTTAGGTTGTGCATTGATTATTGATAACTCAATAGAGTCGCCACTAAGAATCAATATCCACTACATAGGATTGATGACCTTTTTGATCAGCTTAGAGGGGCAAAGAATTTCTCAAAGATAAGCCTTAGGTCTGGGTATCACCAATTGCGTATTCGGGAAGAAAATATTCTTAAGTCTGCGCTTCGAACCCGTTATGGCCACTATGAGTTCGTAGTGATGCAATTTGGCCTAACTAATGCACCAGGCATGTTCATGAGCTTAATGAACAAAATATTCACACCATACCTAGACCAGTTTGTAGTAGTATTTATTGATGACATATTAATTTGCTCGCATGCCGAAGAGGAGGATGAGAAACACTTAAGGATTTTACTGTAAGTTTTAAGAGAGAATCAATTGTATGCCAAGGCCAGTAAGTGTGAGTTCTGCCTGAAAGATGTGAAATTCCTAGGTCATGTCGTCTCCGAGAATGGAATATCAATGGACCCAACTAAAGTAGATGCAGTAACAAAAATGGAAGCAACCTAAGAACACATTGAGATTCGTAGTTTCTTAGGATTGGCCGGTTACTATCAAAGATTCATTCAAGACTTCTAAAAATTAGCCAAACCAATGACAGATTTGACTCAAAAGGGGGTTAAGTTTGAATGGAACGAGTCTTGTGAAAATTCATTCCAAGAACTCAAGAAAAGATTGACGAGTGCCCCTATTCTCATGGCAGCAGAACGTGACGTTAGGTACAATGTGTATTGTGATGCTTCCAAAGAAGGTCTGGAGTGCGTATTGATGCAAAATGGCAAGAAGGTGGCACATGGATCAAGGCAATTAAAGAACCATGATAAGAATTATTCCACTCATGACTTGGAGTTAGTAACCATAGTTCACGCACTCAAAATTTGGAGACAGTACTTGTATGGTGAAAAGTTTGAGATATTCATTGATCACAAAAGTTTGAAGTATCTGTTCACCCAAAAGGACCTGAACATGCGTCAGAAACGCTGGATGGAGTTTCTCAAGGATTACCAATTTACCCTTTCCTATCATCCTGGCAAGGCTAACGTGGTGGCAGATGCTCTAAGTCACAAGAATAGAGGGATTGTTGCTAGTTTAGCACTTAGGGAATGGAGTATGGTTGGAATGCTCAATGAATTTGGGATACAAATGGAGGTTCAAGATGAAAAGGCTTACCTTGGTGCTCAGATTGTTACACCTAAAATTTTGAATGAGATATTAGAATCACAAAAGTACGACCAGGAAGTAGCATTCATCAAGGCACGAATGGAGTCTAGTGAAACCATGCCTGGTTGGGAAATTCACACAGATGAAAATTTGAAATATCAAGGTCGAATGTTCGTGCCAAGCGACGACTCACTAAGAGAAAAGGTACTTAAGGAATTCCACCATTTAGTATTCGCAATACATCCATGAGGTACTAAGATGTACCAAGACCTAAAACACCAATATTGGTGGGGTGGAATGAAAAGGGATGTAGCAAAGTTTGTGTCACAGTGCTTGACATGTCAACAAGTAAAGGCTGAACACCAAAGAGCGGCAGGGACACTTTAACCCTTACCAATCCCGGAGTGGAAATGGGAACACATAACCATGGATTTTGTGACAAGTTTGCCTCGATCACCACAGGGACATGACAGCTTGTGGGTAGTGGTGGATCGACTAACTAAGACAGCCGATTCTTATCTATTGTGTCATTAGATACATTAGATTCACTCAGTAGATTGTTCATCAAAGAAGTGATCAGATTACATGGAGTACCAGTTAGCATCGTGTCCGATCGTGATCCTCGATTTGCTTTTCAATTTCAACAGAGCTTGTAGAAGGCAATAGGAATGAACCTATGTTTTAGCACGACATTTCATCTACAAACAGATGAGAAATCTGAAATGACGATACAAACCTTGGAGGATTTTCTTTGAGCTTGCGTTATGGATTTTAAGGGAAGTTGGGAGAAACACCTACCTCTCGTTGAGTTCGCTTACAACAATGGTTTTCAAGCCAGTAATAGAATGGCACCATATGAAACACTTTATGGGCAACCTTGTCAATCATCAGTCTATTGGACTGAAGTAGGGGAAGCAACCTTGTTAAGACCAGACTTGGTTCAGGAGACCACTGAGAAGATAAAACTGATCAGACAACGATTAATCACAGCCCAAAGTCGACAAAAGAGCTATGCGGATCAAAGGAGATGACCCTTAACTTTTGAGGTAGGGGATCATGTCTTTCTCAAAGTTTGATCTCGTCAAGGTACTACACGATTTGGGAAGAAACAAAAACTTGTACCTCATTATGTGGGACCAATCGAAATTCTGAGCAAAGTAGAAGAAGTGACATACCATTTAGCACTACCACCACAGCTCGCAGTAGTGCATATCTCAATGTTATGGAAGTATGAGCCACACCCTTCCCATGTTATCAATTGGGGAGATCTTGATCTGAATAAAGATGCAAACTTTGAAGAAAGACCTATAAAGATTATGGATCAACGAGAAAAGATCCTGAGAGGCAAAGTCATCGATTTGGTCCGAGTGTTGTGGCAGCACCGAGGAGTGAAGGAGTCTACTTGGGAAAGAGAGGATGCAATACAAGACAACTACCCGTAGTTGTTTGAAGATAAAGGCATGCGTTAAAATTTCAAGGACGAAATTATTTTAAGGGGGATAGGTTGTGAGAATCCATATTTTTGCATATTAAATTATTTTGATAATTATATTTAGCTACTTAAATTTTGTAATCAACAATCCATAATCCAATTCCATAACAACATTTTGTAACGAAATTCTATAATTAACTTTTAATTATTTAATTAGTGCAATTTTTATCTTCATAGTATTATTATTATTGTTGTTGTCGTCATCGTCGTTGTCATCACTTTTATAACTACACAAATCTAATTCTTAAAATATATTATTCTGTATAATTGTCCTGTATAAAGTTTTACATTAATAATTTGTGTACAAGAAAATTAACCCATGGAGATTAATTGGTTCAATCTCAAGTCTTTTAGTTACATATAATAATATTATAATATTAAGTCAATTAATAGTGATTATTAAACTATTAAATTATAATGATAATAGCATCATAATTAATATCAATATTAAACTCCTTTAAATAAATTTATTTATGTGATTAAATTTTTTGTATCTAAATATAGTTGCGGAAACTAAATGAGTTAATCAAATAATAACTAAGTTAGATAGAAAATAGTAGAGAGCAAAATATCTAGTGGCTAGGTTATATATATATATTCATTGATTTTTATTTTTGTACAAAAAAAAAAAATGAAATCAAAATTTATTTTTTATTTATTTATTTATTTATTTATTTTTTTTGTGGGCTTCCCAAGTAAGGAGGCTATTGGGCAAGTATGCCAATGCATGCTAAAGCATGCTTCCAACCACACCCTAATCTATACATTGTAGGTAATATTCCCAAGCCAAGAGGAATAAAAATAAAAAAATAAAATGAAATAAAAAAAAAAGGCCTCCAAACTCCTATATAAGAACCCCATCTTTAGCCACCTTAGAGATACATAGCTAGGCAAAGAAAAACAAGAGAGAACGAGTAGAAAATAAAAAATAAAAAAAAATGAGAGGAAGAGGAGAGGGTCCTTGGTGGTTACCAATTCAAAACAAGTTTTGAGAATTGTTTGTAAAAGTTCTTGAGGTAAAAATACTCAACCTCTATCCTCCCTTAGATGTTTTTCTTAACTAAATCTATACATTAAAAATATGCAAAAGTGTGTATTGATAATACACAAATGCTCAATGCATGTTCATTTTGGATAGAATGATAATCTTATGATTATGTGATTTCTGTCCTTCTTACAAGTATGGATTAGATGGTTTAGCTACTGATTTTGCTCCTCATGTGTTCAAATATTCTCCATTGTTGAATTAATCTTGCATGCTTATGAATCTGTGTTTACTCTTCATAAATATTATTTTCTATTATCACTAATGAAAGTAAATATGAAGGATTAGAGTTTCACATGGGAATAATAGTAAGAAGCATTTTTTTTAGTCTTGCATGTGATTCGTGGTGAATACAAAGTGTGTTTTTCGCAAACTAATGAACTTCCAGCAAAACAGATTTTTAATCCGTTTTGAATAAACCCTAAATAAACTCATGAGAACACTTTCATAAAATCTGAAACTACTGGAGTTAGTTTAACATGTTTTCATGGTGCTAGAATATTGAAGAAAATTATTTGACAATGTTTCATGGCCTGAATATATTTTTAACTTCATTGTTGTGTGGAGGCAACAACAATACTGACTTTACCAGGTCACCGTTTATTCCACATAATGAATTTTCAAGTGATTCAAAACGGAAATGTTAGATTTTTAAGTTACCTTTCAAATTCCACTGGTTTCATAATTTTTTATTATGCATTGAGAGAGAAACGTAAATTTTTCAAAAATGTGACAGAATCTGTCTAGTTTTCTTATAAAAATTATTTGACCATCTTCCACTAGTTTTCAGTCTTCAAACTCTCTGGAAATATGTTCTAAACTCAAAAATTTAGCAAACCGTTCTAACCATGCCTCTTTTCGACACCGGTTGAGGCCCCTTTTTATTTTTTGAACACAGAACACCTGTGCTGGAGGTTAATGTAACTCACTGTCCCAGAAAACCAGTTTTCTTCCAAAAATTATTTCTCCATTTTAAAATCGTTTTTAGCCCTGGTATTCTTCTCAAAATATTTTCCCAACTCGATGAACTAGCACCAGTTAAAATATTATAATGGTTGAACTTCGTTTTGTATGGGTTTCATATTTTTTTTGTCTGACTATACAGTGCTGAAAGAAGAAGTGTGTGAATTCTTAAGAAATCTTGTGATGATTCCTAAGACGCTGTATCACATTTATTTTGGTTGCCATATATGAGTGTGTTGTGCTATATAAACATTATGTCACTGTGGTTCTCAAACTAAAACTCACACATGCATAAAAATGTGAATTTGACGAAGTAAAGAAACACGAAATTGAACCAATGATACATTAAAAATTTAAAAATGATAGGGCGAGCCAGGTTTAGAATCTTACGCAAGTGAGTTGCGAACCCTAACATGGCACGGGAAGGTATTTCGGCTCTTATCGGTATAGGCGATATAAGGTTGGTGGTGCGAGTGTCACAATATGAACCGTTTCCTTAGGGCAGATTATGATGTCACGACTCGGGTACATAACCCTGGTGCGTGGGCATCATTGGTAGTTACAGCAAGTAACATTTGAATATTTGACCAAGGGGGAGTCAGAATTGCCCGTGGCCATTGCTTAGTGGTTGAGTGGAAATAGTACTCCGCGGGGAGTTACCTAAACTTATCTGATAAACTAAATCTATGAGAATTTAAAAAGAAAAGTGGGCATTTTTCTTATGATGAAATACTGCTTCTGTTTGTCATTTTTTTATTTATCATCTATTGTTTATTATTTAAACTGCTGGCATTCTTGTTATGCTTATTAAATGCTACCTGTTATTTTGTTACTATGCATTATTCATCAATTGTGAGTATTACTATCGGGGTGGGTATTTCGGGTTGTAGTATCTTATTGAACTCGTCGCTCATTGGCATTCTCGTTGCCCTGGCGTTTCATGCCAGGTACTGAAAAAACCGAAGGAAACACCAAGGTGTTGGAAGGCAACATTCAGCCCTGATTAGCTTGAAACGTGCCAAAGTTCCATGAATCACTTTTCTGAGTTTTCTAGTTTTTCTCTAGTTTTGTTTTTATATTTGTGTACTAAGACAAAGTTTTAAGTTTGACTGGAGTTGTAATTTAAGAACTTTTAGTTTTTGTGTTGTTAATTAATGGGATGATGGTAATTTGGTGCAACATTGATGAGGATTCTTAATTAAGAAAATTGATTTTAAGTTTTAAACCTTATTATGATGTTTCAAATTTTGGGCATCACAAATTTAGTATAAGAAAGTTGAGAATTTTGCTTTAGATCGTTGGGATGTTGATTCCAAACACCACTCATTCAAAATCAAAGGCACAATTCTCTCTCTCTTTCTATATATATATATATATATATTTGTATCTTTTTTTTGGCTAATTTAGTATAAGAATGTTGAAAATTTTGCTTTAAATCTTTGGATGTAGATTCCAACACCACTGGTCAAATTAAAGGCACCAATGCTCTCTCTCTCTCTCTATATATATATATATATATATTTGTGTATTTGAGTCTTTTTTTGCTAATTTAGTGTAAGAAAGTTTAAATTTTTGCTTTAGATTAGTTAGTGTAGATCTAGAATGTGCTCTGTAATGTTTAATTTTTGATTTGTGTATATATATATATATTTGTGTATATGGGTTGTTGGGAAAATGTTTAAAGAGAAAGTAATGAGTTATTGGAAGTCCAAACAAGTTCCTATTCTTTGCTGGAAATCCAAACAATGAGTTATCAGGTTGGAAATCCAAACAAGTTGCTATTATTTGTTGGGTTTCAATTCGTTGTTGAAAATCCAAACGAGTGTATATGTATTTGAGTAATGCTAGAAACCTCAAAAATTTTACCAAAAGTTCTACCAAATGTCTCATATGGATGTGAGACCCACACAATGTGGGTTCCATGTGGGTCCTACACTCATATAAAACATTTGGTAAAATTTTTTAGATCTCTAACATTTTTGTATGTATATATATAAAAACATATGTATATATATAAACATACATCTGTTAAAAAAATTGTTCTCGTGTTTATTATATTTGTATGTATATATATATATATATATATCTGTTAGAAGAAAAGAAAATTTCTTCCCATGTTCGAATGTGTGTACATATATATATATATATATCTGTTAAACAAATTTAGAAATTAATTTAATTAGATTTTATTTTCTTTGCTAGGAATCAAATATGTTTGCATGTGTTTATATACATGTATCTGTTCATAAATATGAGATTTGAAAAATCAATTGAACTGGGTATTACTTATTTGAATTTGAGTATTGCTTTTTCTTAACAAGGCACTTGAGGGCATTATGGACATTTCAACGTATATCTTTGATGACATCAGCAATTTCTGTTAGTTGTGTGAACGACAGTAAAAAAATAGGGAAATCTTCATATTGTCAATTAAAATATAGGAAGTTTCTGTAATTATTGAAACTACAAGGGAGATCCTTGTATTTGTCAAAAATCTCAAGGGAGGTAAGTGTAATTTACCCAATTTTTATTGATCTTTTTAGTTCTAATCAAATTTCTCATGATTGAACTTAGTTGAAAACAATTAAAAATTTGAAAAAAATTCGATTCAGTATAAGTTTTTAAAAAATATTATAGATGAGTGATAAATTTTATAAATATTAATAATTAAAGTTATAAATATTTTCAATAATTTGTAATAACTTTTTGATAATACCACTAATTTGTAAATTTTCTTAAAAAACTTAAGGTTTAATCATGCATTGCAATCAAAATTATAAAAATTCAGATTACAACTTGCTCGATACTATAGGGTTATAATTTGTAAAACATAGTTTACCTTTACATAATTATTGGAAAGAAAAAAAAATACTATATGCTATTAATTTTTTGTTACAGTTTATTTTAATTCTTATTTGAATACTAATAATTTATTGTAAAATTATAATTAAAAAAAAAACATTGAAGGAGAATTTCTTATTTATTAAAAAAAATGTATGAAAATTAGGTGGACAAACAAATAATTGACATTTGGACAATAGATGACATGTGAAGGAATAGTTGACAATTGAACAAATAGAATCACAAGGTTGTTGTCCTTAGAGCATCCACTCCAGTCTCTTCAAACTTCTAGTCAAATTATAACTTAAAAAATTATTTTTCTATTTTAGTTAGTCACATTTTTAATACCCACTGTATCAAACTCTATATTCTAACTCAATTCTATTAAAATATTACTTTCTTATTGTATTTGTTATTCTTTCTTTTTTTATTAAATTAATGAGCTGTCAGTCAAACAATTCCTATGTTCCTTTAAAAAAAAAACATTGAAGGAGAATTTCTTATTTATTAAAAAAAATGTATGAAAATTAGGTGGACAAACAAATAATTGACATTTGGACAATAGATGACATGTGAAGGAATAGTTGACAATTGAACAAATAGAATCACAAGGTTGTTGTCCTTGGAGCATCCACACCAGTCCCTTCAAATTTTCAGTCAAATTATAACTTAAAAAGTTATTTTTCTATTTTAGCTAGTCACATTTTTAGTACTCACTGTATCAAACTCTATATTCTAACTCAATCTTATTAAACTATTATTTTCTTATTGTATTTGTTATTCTTTCTTTTTTTATTAAATTAATGAGCTGTCAGTCAAACAATTCCTATGTTCCTTTATAAAGGTAAAATTGAAGGAAATGCCCAAAAAAATATATACATATATATATTTGCCGTTGACCGGCCGGACATCCGGTAACACCTAATTCACTTGTTGTAGCGATAAACAGTGACTCGCTTCATCAGGGGAAGAACTATAGTGTTGGCAAAATAAACGAAGGGTATAGCGAGTCTAATAGATCACATATCTGATGATGATGCTCTCTATAATAACTTCAAAACTATTGTAGAGAGGCTGATGTTAATGCTCTTATAGCATCAAAAGATTTAACTTTGAGCTTAATGGCTCAACAAATCTACAAATGGACATCCAGACCGAGTGTTCAAACTAAAATTTTGAACTTAAATATCGAACGCTAATGTTATAAGTTTACTAGAAGGAGAGTATAATGGAATTCAATACTAAGGGCAAAGTCGACTCTATATGGTTTTGAGTTTCTACGAGTTTTTTGTGTTTTGTTTTTTGGGTTTTGTTGTCTTTAGTTATTTTTTTATTTTATATTTTAGACATTTTTTAGATGCACCTAAAAAATAAAAATACTTGTGAAAAATATACTAAATTTTTTGTATTTTTTTCTATTTAGTAATTTTTTTATAAAAAAAAATTCACAAATAACTTAATTTTTAAGTGTATCTAAATTAAATTAAAGAAATTTATTAGAAAATCATCTTTCAAATACTTGTATCCTAATTAATCCATAAGATATTCTTGTATTTCAATATGCCCTATTATTTTGGACATTTGATCCATCAAATCTTAATTTATCACATTTAAGGTATTTTATGAATAATTTTATCCTTATAAATATTTTTTGAACTCTTACAAATTTGATAATTTGAACATTCATATTAAATAAATTTAATAATGTGAATGTTCACAACATATAATATTCACACTGTCAATGTAAATATTAATGTGCATTTCACTATATTATTATTAGGAATATTTTAGTAATTATGTCACTCATAAGACTTATTAGAGCATAAGAAAATAATTCGAATTAAGTGAAATACAAGTAGGTAAAAAGAAATTTATGAATAAATGCTAGCATTAAAATATTTAATACCTAAAAAATATAAGATTTCACAATTTATCTCCCTTAAACAAATTTCGTTCTCGAAATTCTCAATCCTTAATACTCCAAAATTAAAAACGACTAGCTCCCTAAATCACACTTATACTGTGCACTTTGATATATATAACTATTTTTTTTTTATAACTTTAAATATTGATCACCCAACAGCTCCCATTAATCTAAAAAGTAAAAGAATATTTAAAAAATTCACGAAAATCAAAAACTTAAGAACTATTTTTTGAAAAATGTTTACCAAACAGAGTACAAATTCATTGTCATGGTGAGAACATGTCACCATTGATACTTACTATTATTTACCAATAATAAAACTACATGTAGGGGACGAACTCCATTATTACAATACAGTTACGTGAGAAGACAAATGATAAAATATTATTAAATGATGATACTAACGACATATAGTATTATGTATTGAATATATATTATTTTTTTCATTCGATGGCATCACTTAATTTTTTTAAATATATAAATTATATAAAATAAAATATTAAAAATACAAATAAATTATCCTTTTTCTTAAAAAAGCATTTATTTGCTTGATGGGTCAGACACCCCATCAACATATAGGTGTTAAGTGTGAGCAACAGATATTTTGATCTGTTTAAACTGACCAAAATGAATCGATCCGTCACATTTTGGATGAATGCGTATTGACGAGTGGACGGTTACAGATTGATTTTTTTCAATCCGTCTAATGTTGGACGGACGGCAGATTTGAGGTTCATTTTGCTGCAACCGAACCGTCAAACAACAATCACCTCTAGTAATTTGTAAGACTTTGTGTTTTCAATTTATTTAGATATTTTGTTTGTATTTTCAACTAAAAAAAAAGTTAGATATTCTATTGTGTTTTCAATTTGAAAATCATTTTATCAAATGACAAGTGTTAATATTTGGTATTTTTGTGTAAAAAATATAAGGTTTAATTTTGTCATTTTTTTTTTAAAAAAAGTAATGGAATAATTTTGATAATGTATGATTTTCTTATATGTATTTATTACTGATATTTGATAATTTATTTAATAATCTTTTGGTTATGTTGAGTTAGATTGTTATTCAAAAAAAAATGTTGACAAATTGTTGTATTATGTTCAAATTTTGTAAAAATTTAAATAGCCAAATCAATTCGTATCCATCCACTAATCTGTTCAATCCGCATCCGTCAATCCGGGGGACGGATGCTAATTGATTTTTTTTCAATTTGCCAATCCAACAGACACATGGTGGATTAGAAGTTCTCTGACCGCAACCGAACCGCGAGCACCCCTAATATGTGCAGTTGCCCACCCGTGACTACTGATCATGACTTCCGACTCAACTTTTTAGCAATGAGTTGAAATATTAAAAGAGCAATGATTGAGAGTTCTAGAGGTGATGCTCTAAACCTAATTCTAGTGATGTGAAAAATCAAAAAAAAAAAAAAAAAAAAAAGCCAAAACATCACATCACGATGGGGCCACCTCCATTAAAGCTCCCTAAAACTCATTTATTAGAGCTCTCAATTATTTTTTATATTAAAAAGTGGACCAATGGTCACCATTTCCAATAGAGACCATCACGATTTGGAGTGAGTGTTGTGATAGTACTGAGCTATTATATTTCGGAAGGTTTGTTTTAGGCTAAGTTTGGGAAGACTAAATAAGTACAATTTTTGACTTTTTATGAATATGGGTTGGATTTGGGTTGGGTTTGAAGTGATGTGTTAGAGAGGTGATGTGACTTAAATAAGATGATGTGACTTAAATAGGATAGTGACTTTTTGACTTTTTAAATTTTTTGGAGGATGCCAAACTTGGCCTTAATTATATTTTAATAATTTGAATTATTTGTATTAGATGATTCTTCGAACATATCATTCATATAAAAAATGAGATTAATCAGAGAAGTATAGTCTCGTGATCAAGCCTTAATTGTTGTTTTAAAAATAAAATTAAAATTATGCTAATCGTTTATTTTTCTTAAATATAAATATGGTCTTGTTGTGGTCTACAAATTTTTAATTAATTTAATTTTTTTTTTTATAAATGATCTATTCAACGAACTCTATATTATGAATGATTCGAATTATTAAAATAAACGGCAAACTTCACTTTACTCCCCTATGGTTTGGGCCAGGTGCGGATTACCTCTCTGACATTCGGAAATTATCACATAACCCCCTATGTTATTTGTGGACTAAAACGCATAGTTAGCTTTTCCGTTAAAGTGAGAGTCACGCGCTTGCAAGGAAAGTAACGCTATTTTTAAGACGAAAATGGCCTTGGCACATCTTCAAATTTATAAATAATGCTATCAGATTTGTAAACCTCTACCTAGGGGAAAAAAAAAATGTGAAAGGATTATTAGATCTATAAAAATCAGAAAAGAAAATACATAATCTTTTTAACTTAATTTTCATATAATTATATTTTACAGATACATATATCTATATTTATATAGATACTGTAATTTTTATACATATATATACACACACTACATATTTATATATACACACTACGACCATTGCCAGCTCCAGCCACAACCTACACCGCCGGCGCCACTCTCCGGTCAATCCCAGTCCGGCACCACTCTCCGATCAACCCCAGTCCAAAGCCACTCTTCAGTCAACTCCACCGCAACCCCCACAATCGACCACCCCCGAGCAGCTTCGGACAATCCCAATCCAGAGCCATCACATCAAGCCACCGTCACGAACCCCTCTCTCTCTCTCTCTCTCTCTCTCTCTCGCCACCATCGTCAATCGTTGTTCATCCCAACTCAAATCACGACGGCAACGAAGGTAACTAGGGTTTGAGGCCACAGATCACAACGGTAGCTAGGGTTTGAGGTCACAGATCACGATGGCGGCTAGGGTTAAGATCTCAGATCGCGACGGCGATAGAGGTGGCTAGGGTTTGAGGTCACGGCTTGCAACGGCGACGAGTATGGTTTGATCTTCACTCTCTATCTCTCACATATATGTACATATAAAAATATAATATATATGTATATAGGTAGCTAGGGTTTGAGAAGAAGATAAAAAATTTGGTGGAAGAAAGCACTAGCATGAACAATCTAGCTTAGTATGAGCAATCTCAAGACTCTAATCCCAATGTCACCGCCGACTACACTTCCAACAATGTCGTTCATGCCTCCGACATGAGTCGCGTGTGCAAGAGAGGTACTCCATAGATCCATCCGTGATCTTAAATTATAGTATCCGAATTCGAATCGATTTATCGATGTGTTTGTATCTGAATCGATCTCAATGTTCACAAATTTGTATGTAATATTTGTGTGTCGATTTAATTGGATTGTTTGATTGATTAATTGATTAATTAATTGGTTTGTTTCAAATTACACCACTGCACGTGCACGCGCGCGCGAACACACACACACACATATATA
>NW_021024708.1:352358-374445 GCF_004153795.1 Camellia sinensis
TGCATTTTGGTGTCGACACCAGCCTGGGGAAGGGTCTACACCTGCTATGCTGTGAAACATAGTGTTCCAACTTTTCTTCTTGGGTGTCGACACCTATGTTGCAGGGGATTGACACCTACAACTTTTTCTAGATTTTTTTGTTGGTTTGGGCCTACTTTTTGGGGATATTTTGACTTGATATTTTGGGTTGACTTTGGGGCTTATTTCTATTTTGACCTAGTACTATAAATAGGCTTCCACTTAACCCTTTTCTTTATTTCTTCTTCTCTTTTCTCTCTCAAAACCATGAGACACACTCTCTCTTTCTCAAAAAGCACTTTTCACTCATAGATCCTTAGATCTACTTGCTTGAAGGCCTCTCCTCATCTTGCTCCTTTGAGATACATTGTAGAGCTTGTCGAGGGCTTCATTTTCATTGGAGCAAAACGTGGTTTCTCCTCCGTCGACTTTTGGGATTTTTCTTCCTTCTTCCTCTTCTAAGCTTGAGGTAGGGATTTCTTTGCTCCTTTCCAATACTTCATCTATGGATAGACATGTGGTAGTTTTTATTACCTTAAAGCCATATTCATTATGGATTTTCTTGAAAAGACATGAAAGGGGATTTAGGGTTTGATATTTATGATTGGTGTTGTTAAGTTGTTTGTTATTGAGTTATTTGGGAAATAATTTACTATTTTTGTGAAGAAAATGAGGAAAGCCCTAATTTGATAATATTGGTATAATGGATTTAAAAGAGAGAGAGTTGAATAATCTTTATATTTGCTAATATGGGCTAGATAATTGTGTTTATATCAAAAGAAAATAAAAAGAGAAGTAACCACGGTGTTGATATTGTTTTAGAATAAACCATTTAACTAAATTATTTATTAAATTGATAAATAAATAAATATATGTTAGAATTTTTTATAATAAAATAATGAATATGAACATGTTTATGCATAGTTATTAAAAAAATGAAAATTTTGATAAAATTTTATATTTATATTTGTAATTATTGAAGATTTATAGTTGTGTCAGAGACTAAAAGTGACATAATCTAATTGATTCAACATTTATCTCAACATGGTCTTGATTTAATTATTAGAGAATTGTCTTACTCTATGACTAAGTATTAACCACTTAACTCGTTTATGAATTAAATTGGGGAATAAATATATGTTAGTTATTTTTAAAATAAAATATATAAGAGTTGGCTTGAGGATTTATAATTGTGTTTAGATAGTAGAAGTGACATAATTAATCTAATTGACTCAACATTTATCTCAGTTTGGTCATTGCCTAATCATTAGAGAATTGTCTTAATCTATGCCTAAACATGAACCACTTAACTCATTTATTTATTAAATTGGTGAATAAATATATGTTAGCATTTTTTATAATAAAATATATAAGAATTGGCTTGATGATTTATAGTTGTAGTAGACACTAAAAGTAACATAATATAATTGAATAAACATTTGTCTCGACTTGGTCATGACCTAATCATTAGATAATTGTCTTAGTCTATGCCTAAATATGAACTACTTAACTCATTTATTTATTAAATTGGTGAATAAATATATATCAACATTTTTTATAATAAAATAATAAATATGTACATATTAATGCATAGTTATTAAAAAAATTAAAACTTTGATAGAATTTTATATTTATATTTAAAATTATTACATGAATAGTTAAGTGTATTTATGTGTGAAAATATTATCCAAGGTCAACCTAAAATGTAAGTATAGTTCTAATGGTACTTTGGACTTGATTTAAAATTTTGATCGATTAATTAATAGAAATAGTTGATAATAATCAATTTAAATTTTATGTTTAAATTATATTATAATTTCTCAGGTTTTGAATATTATGAACTAATTTGTGGGATAGTACTTGCATTAAACATTAGAAGTAGTTTAGATGTTAAATTAAGATTAATTTTTATGTCAACAATTAAATTCTTGGAGAATTATCTTCATTCATATCTAATTCATGATCACTTAACCCACTTATTTTTTTGTTTTTAAAATTGGTAAATATATTATGATTATTTTTTGTAACCAAAATAAGAAAATGTATATATATTTTTGGCATATTTATTTATTTTTTTAAAAAAAATTATATATTTATATTAAAAATTCTTATACAAATAATTAAGTATATTTATGTATGGAAAAATTATATAATCCTGAGTTGACCTAAAATATAGAATTTGTTCTAGTCCTACCTTGGGCTCGATTTAAAAATTGATCAGTTAATTAGTGAAAGCATTTAATAATAATCAATTTAAGTTATGTTTAATAATTTGTTAAGTTATGATGGGTATGCGGTAATACTGGATCAAATACTAAAAGTATTGTAGAAACTAGATTTGGTTGATATTTATACTATATATTAATCCAATTTTTAGATAATCGTTTTAGTTTATACCCAACCATTACATTGCCCACTTATTTATTTTTTAAAATGGTAAAAATATTGTAAAAATTTTTACAACCAATATAAAAAATATGAATATATATATATGGCATATTTATTAATATTCTAAAACTTCAATTAAGAAATTATATATTTATTCTTAAAATACGTCTAATATTAAATTATATTTACATCTGAAAGAATTATTCAAAATCAAATTAAGCTATATTTTTAATATAGAACTTCATCAAAGAAGTGAAATCTCAAAACAAATCATAATTTTCAATTTAAATTTTATAAATTTTTTGTTTAATACAAATTTTCACGTAAAATGTTTTAATATTATAAAAATAATTAATTATTTGTGAAATGAAGTTACTATTATAAAAAATACTTAAAAAATTGTCTTTTAGTATTGTGAAAATTCATTAACTGAAAATTAAATTGATGAGATATAGATTTTTTTTTAAAAAAAAGAAAAATAAAATCAATGAATGTGACTAAAATGAAGGTTGCTTATAATCACACATACTTAGGCCAAGTTTGGCATGATTGAAAAAAGACAAAAAGTCACTATCCTATTTAAGTCACATCATCTTATTTAAGTCACATCACCTCTCTAATACATCACTTCAAACCCAACCCAAACCCAACCCATATTTAATAAAAAGTCAAAAAGTACACTTATTTAGTCTTCCCAAACTATGCCTTAATTTTTTTTTCACACCCATCACAGGTATTAAAAAATTTATAATTTAGGCATAAATATTAGTACATATGAGTGTACAAAACAATCAAAAAAGAAGAAAAAAAAAAGTGTACAAAAGAAATTAAATATGTGAAATTAAATAAAAATATTTTGAAGGTTTTTAATTTTTATGATAAATTTTAAAGATTTGAGAGTAGTTATATATGGTACGAATAATATAGTAATCTAGTAAAAAGCATGTTTTAATTTTTTTAAATGAAATAAAAATAAGTGGGAGAGAATTAGGTTAGAAAAATATGGAATATATATATATATATATACATTTTTTAGTTTTCCTTTTGAAAATTATAGTGGATTAATATTTTGAAAACTATTACTTTAATGGATTAGTTAATACTACTTTTTAAGTTTATTTTTTAATTCAATAAATCTACAAATTTATTATGAGGTTTTGGAGTTTTCACAATACTTCTCACAAAAATCCCGTTTTACTTATATAATATATAAATTAGAGTTTATCATATTTTTTTGAGTTCTATATGTATATTCGTATCTTTTTTATTTCAAATTTTTTTGTTCATAAAAAAAGATTTTTTATTAGGATTTTGAAAAAATGGAAAGGAAGATTTCTAAGACTACCAAATAGACGAGATAATCTCAAATTTAAGAGTTTAGAAGCATTAGAAACTACACTACATCTATTATATAAGGAAAATGGTCTTTTTAGTGAGAAGCCTTCTAGGAGCTCCAAATCCTCATTCTAATTTTCTTGATTTTCTTAATTTTAAATAATTATTTTTATTTGATAATCCCACATCAAGACAAGAAGGAAAAAATAAGTTGTTTTACTCATATAAAGATAATCTTATACTCTCATCCTATTTAGTGAGGAGCCTAATGAGAGTCTCAATATCTCATACTAAGTTTCTTGATTTTCTTAATTTTAAACAATTAAGAAAATCTCCATTGGCTAACTTTTATTTGATAATCTCAAATCGGGAAAAGAAGGAAAAAGTGAATTGTTTAGGTTGGGATAGTTTAGGTTGAAAGTTTTTATCATAGTTTAGCTTGATAGTTCACCAAATTGTACAGTAAAAATATGTCTCTCTAATAGGATGCCAACTTATATAATTTAAAAGGTTTTTTTTTAATAATTAATGTTATTATTATTATTATTATTTTAAAAGGGTTTCGAAATTTTGAGGCCGTCACCCATCTCCCCCAATTGGGTCTATCGTGATTGCATGACTACAATTAATTATATTTTTAAAATAATATTTTGCTCTAAATGCAATAATGCAAGTTAATTCCACGATTATGACCATATGGATGACAATGTAACAAGGCACATGTCAGAGAGGAGAATATGCCAGTTGATTGACTTTGATTTATTTTCAGTTTTTATTAGTAACATTCTAAACAAATTGAAATTCGATTTACTTTGAGCGGGACTGTAGACGCGCTCGAACGTCCCGGGAAGATCCCGTTTTGTTCATTGGGCTTTCTACAGTTCGGACTCAATGTCACGGTTCTGAATCTAATATCACAAAGTGCAATGCAAGATCGATAAATCACCAAAGAGTCCAAATCCGACAAATCTTTTGAAAAATTGATTTTTAGAAAGAAGTGCCAAACATGGACTGCTTTGCCAGATATAGAGTAGCCACCTAAATATTTTATTTTGGGAAAATTTAGGAAACCCTGACTCGTGCCTAAGGCCACGTGTCTGTCATCACCAAAGTTGCCTCGGCTCGGGAACTTGGGTACGAGAGGGGAAGGTCATGCAATGAGCACCCCGCTCGCCCGATCAAAGAACGGCCTTTACTAACATGATATCTTGTTTTTGAAAACACATGTGCTCTTATTCCAGTTATAACCTAGAATTACTATGTGATGCGCACAGCATACAAGTATAGACTGGTTTACCTAAGTTGGAACAAAGCATTGCATATTCGTTTTGAAAACGGTTTACTACTTGCAAGTAGGCTAAAATACGGATTTTGCCACCCTCAAGTGGGCTTAGAAAACATGGTGATTTGCCACTCTCAAGTGGGCTTAAAACTCGCAATCAATGAATTGTTCCAATTCAAGTAACCCAACATTCACCCACAGTCATTCAGGCAGTTATATCATTTTTTTTTCACACCCATCACAGGTATTAAAAAATTTATAATTTAGGCATAAATATTAGTACATATGAGTGTACAAAAAAGAAAAAAAAATGTACAAAAGAAATTAAATGTGTTTAATTAAATCATAATATTTCGAAGGTTATGAATTTTTATCATGAATTTTAAAGATTTGAGAGCAATTATATATGGTATGAATAATATAGTAATGTAGTAAAAAGCAAGTTTTAATTTTTTTTTTAAAAGGAATAAAAATTAGTGTTTCCTTTTGAAAACTATAACTTACGGAATTAATAATATTTTGAAAACTATTACTTTAATGAATTAGCCAATATTAGTTTTTAAATTTATTTTTAATCCAATAAATTCATAAATTTATTATGAGGTTTTGAATCTCCTGTAATACTCCTCACGAAAATCTCCTTTTACTAATATAATATAGAGATTTGCTAACGAAAATATTTTTGAGTGTGTCATTTATTAATTATTATTTTTTTAATTGGAAAACTTCTTTTTTGTTTGATTGTTAGGAAATAATGATTTTAGGGAATAATTTTAGGAATGGATTTAATTTGAAAAATTGAAAAAGAGTAAAATTATATATGAAACTGAGTGTGGGATTTATAAATTAATTTTTTTAATTGAAAAATTTAGAAATTGAGATTGAGCATGTGGAGCTCTCACATTCCTTCTCATTAGAAACTTCATTTTCCTTAACATATAGTATAGATGAATGGCTACTCTTGAAATTATAATTGTCGTTCATTATTTTAAATCTAATGGGATTCAAACAAATAGTTATCGATATCGGATTATCATAATTTTTAGTATGAATATTTTACTCAACAAAAGTGAAAGATTCATATCATTAAAATCAACTCCAAAATGAACACACCAAGCTCGAATGCTCTATAAAGTTGGATGGCGAATTTAAGATAATCTAATCTCATAGGGTAATACATTTTTTTGAGAATAATGTGTATAATAGTGTCTTAGACATGCACGTTTTTGCTTTATTTAGGAGCAATGATTGAGACTCCCACCTCCACAAATTTGAACCACTCATGATGTGGGCCGCATACATACATGAGTGGTCACACATATATAGAGGGTCAAAATCACTTTGGGAGTGTGAGAGTCATTCTCAAAAGGGGTTCCAAACATTTTCCTTTACTACACATTATTCCTTTTAAACGTTATACACATTCTACATTTTAACGCCTTCTGCAATCTAAATCAATTATCACTAGGCATGTAACACGTCCTTGGACTAAATTCAAATTCTGGTAACTTTGAAGTTTGAATAATGCATCTTTAAGGTTGAGTTTACACCATAAATTTGAGAAGAAATTTTGAAAAGAAAATAAAAAAAATGTATGAAATAAAGTTATAATTTCATTCAGATTTCATCTACTTTTTTCCTTATCCCTTCCCTCTCTCTTTCTAAATTCTTACTTAAATCTATGAACCAAAGGCAACATGAATAGTGACAAAGGTGCAATTTTGGTTATGTAGTTACGAAAATAATACCATCGTTTGATGAAAATATCTTCCTAGTTCTTCCACATGTGGCCAATGTGAATCCATCCTTATCCTTCACCTACAATGGACAAGGGGATGAGTGAACTTTCTCAATGAATGTTAAATATCCCAGATGACCAAGTCAGTCATGTCCTCTGTGCTGACTAAAAATTGGATATTTGTCAAATTAATATTTTATGGACAAAAATTTAGAAACGAAATCAAATTAAGAATCAAATATTTTAATTGATAAAAATAATGTCGTTATATTTTTAGCTCATATGGCTGATCAGCAACTTGAGCTTTGAATGCATCCTTAAAAAGTGACTCTAAAAGGTGCAATTTAGTTATATGCGATTCGTTTGGGAATTAGCTAACGTGTAAAAATATAACGAGAAAAGTTGACTTCAATAATAACTTTTTGATTATTTTTTTACTTTCCAAATAATCCCGTGGTTACGAAAATAAAATGATGAAAATATCTATCTTGTTCTTCCATTTGTGGCCAATGTGAATCGTTCCTTATCCTTTACATACAATGGACAAAGTGGAGATGAGTGAACTTTTCAATGAATATGAGGACTAAAATATCGCAGATGACCAGGTTAGTCATTTCCTCTATCCTTACTAAATATTGGATATTTCTCAAAATTAATATTTTATAGAAAAAAATTTAGAAAAGAACTATTTTTTATGAATGAAATATTTTAATTGATAAATGTGGGGACATATTTCTTGAGTGCCAACACGTGGCCAAGGTGACGCCGAAGTGTCAGCCGAGGTGCCACGTGTCCTGGTCATGACGCCGATGTGATCTTGGCTAGGCCGTGGTTATCTCCGAAGAAATCGGAGTTCGGGATAAGCGGATAAGGGACAAGAGTCCTAGAATGAGGAAGGACCTCGGCCTGGATAAGGCTAAAGCTTTTGGGGAGTTTATCTTTATCTATTGGAGAGTCCAAGATAAGCACTGAGCTGAAGTCCATTGAAGCTAGGCTTTAATTGGGACTAGGATTGAGTTTGGCTATAAAGGTGGTGTAGATGATAGGTGTCGAGCCTTCCAGTTAATACTGGTAAAAATGACAGATTACAGGTGTCGAGCCTTCCAGTTAATATTGATAAAAATGACAAATTGGTATTTCTTGTATAGTCTACTGGTAGACACCAGCCTAAGGATTACCTGAGTCGTATTTACCATCTTGGAATTTCATTGAAATTGTTGGATTAATGGGTTTTCAAATTGGCATTGTGCGTAAGATTTTTGAAAGATGAGAAAAATATTTTGAGCATGACATGGCATATGCATTCATCTCATAAGACTGTATAAAATGGATTTTATGAATTGTTTAATTATTTGATTCAATTGATAATGAGATAATTAAATGAATTGAAAAGGATGTCATGCTGCTATTGAAACATGTTTATTTATTTAAGTTAACTTGTTGTGGTTAATTAAATAAATTGGATTTAAGAGATTATGTAATAAAATCATATGGTTTTGACATGATATGATTTTACGTATATGTATGAGTATTTTGGTACCCGCATATCTTCTAATGTTTTAATATGAGATTGCTTGGTGAGATAGTGATTGCTCACCCCCTGCCTGTACATGTGTACAGGGAATGCTTTTCGGATTTGAAGATCAAACAATGGGTTTTACCATTTCATAAGTGTAATGTAGTGATGGATTGTACTACTTCATTTGTTGCTTGGCTGAGTGCTATTTTTTATAAAGAGTAGTGTCCTCTCTTTTATTGTAAACCTCAGGACATTTCTTTTATTTGTATGTAAACGTCATTGTTGTATAATGAAAGGGAATATGTATATTTAATTATTCATCATTTCATCCAAGGATGAAATGTTATTTGTACATGGACTTAATTAATGAATATTGGTAATGTTATCCGAGTGATAAAATACGGGGCGTGACACAACATATCAAAATCACATAGTATATCATCACCAAATCATAATATATCATCATCACAAATTTGGTATATCATGAAAATTTTCAAGATTCCTCCCACAAATTTCCATCATATAAGTAAAAATGCATAGAAACATTAACTATTCCAGATCATTACTCCACCTTTTCAACATAAGCAAATCATCAAACACCTTTAGAGCAGACAATCAAGGAGCTTATATTCGAATATTTCATAAGTATATATATATACACATATTACAGAAGATGATAAGGAGTTGAATAGAAACATAGACCCATGCAAGGAGTTAAAGAGAAACACAGAGTAGTCGATGGTGAAAGGCGAACAACAAAGGGAGAATTTCGGTGGTCGTCGACGGTCAGCAGCAGCATCCAGGTCAGTCGGCCAGTTCCGCTAGGTCACTCACCCGTTTTGTCATCCTATCCTCTCTTCTTGTCTTTTTTTTTTTTGGTGCAAACGTGTGGTTTCACGCAGGTTTGGGCAACTGGACGAAAGACTAGAAAAAGCCCTGCCAACATATTCAGGCCGTTCTGGGGCCTCTAATTCGAGCTACATAGCGGAATTGGAAAAAAAAAAAAAAAAAAAAAAAAGAGAAAAAAAAAAAAAAAAAAAAAAAAAAAAAAAACCCTAAGGTTTCGCGTGTTTTTCAAATTGAACTCTAGGGTTTCAATTTCATCAATTTAAACCCTGAATTTTATTATGTGTCATAATTTATGCCCTCCGTCTATTTCCGTCTACTAAACTAACAGAGAACTTGTTTTTTTAACATGTGTCATTCTCGTACTTGTTATTTCAAAATTAATGTAAAAGTAGGATGCATGTCTCTTGGAATAGAACTTGCTTCATCCTGCCTTGTTCCTGTAAGTTGTGACTAATGCCTATACCAAATTTATTTGCTCCATCATGCCAATATCAACTTTTTTTTTGTTCCACAATGTATAATTTTTTTCCCCTTCAATATTTATATTTTGCCTTTGTTTTTTTGTTTTTTCCATCACTGGATTTCTTGAAATCCTTGAACTTATCAGCCATTGGTTGTCGTAATGATTCACAGGCCTTGCTTGGGAAGTTGGCTATTTTGGTAGGCTATTTAGTTTTTGTCTATTTTAGTAGGCTAAAATTTGTGTGTTTAGGAAGATGGTTGGATTTTTTTGTAGTTGGATGTGATGTTTGTGAGAGAAAAAGTGAAATGATCATGGGTTTGGTATGGCATTTTGTCTTATTGACTATTTTAGCATATTTTGTCATTTTGTAAATTTTAGCCCCCCAAAAAAAAAAAAAAAATTGCCAAAAAGCCTCTTGCCAAACAGGGCCACATTTCTTTTCAATATATCAAGGAATTTCTACCTTTGAAGGATATGCTACATGCTTTATGGGTCTGCTTGTTTCCGTGCAATGATATAATGGGTTCTATTTTGTGAACGCCAGTACTGTTAATTTTTTTCACTGAGTTTGTTTTCCCTTTTCTACAGGTGGATGAATTGCAGAACACCATCGAGGAAGAGCAAAAGAGTTTGATTGAGGAGATGAGAATAGCACTAGATGAGCAAAAAAATGGTGTGGAGGATGCCAGTGGGGGTTCAGAAGCCATGGTTGTTGATTAGCGAAGAGTGTTGCATCTCAGTGTTAAAAACTGTAAGATTGTTGATCTTAATCTTTGAAGTTGCTCTTCTCTAGGATTAGGGAGTAAATCAAAATCTTTGAATTCAGTTGCATCTTAGTCCTATTGGAAACATAAGTAGGACTGGAGTTTTGAGTACTCTAAAATTACTTTTATCCTGTGTAGATTTCCAGTTATGGGAGTAATGGATATGTGATAAATTTTACATTTTCCTCTTTTCTCTTTTTTCTTTTTTTTCCCCCTTTTGTGTGTGTTTTTACTGTTTCCTGATGGTCTGGCAATACATTTTCCTCTATACATTAAATTCTGACTTGTCAGTGTATTAATTAATAACAAAGAGCTGCAAATTGGGAATTCTACCGGTCAAAATGTTTGATTTGTTTTTCAGGGGTGTTGGACTTTCCACAAAAAGTGAAAATCATTCCATCCTGTTTGACTGTATATTGGAGCAGAATGAATGTTGTAGTCATCACAATTGTCACCAACTGAAACAACAGCTATTTGTTTTAAACTATAGGATACTTATATTTCATACTACTGGTATCAAAGTAGAGCGCTTGTTCCATGTGAAGTAAAATGGGCTCTTAATTCTGAATCCAAGAAGTTACAAGACTACCTCCCCATTTTACAATCAAGATCAATCAAGATAAGTTTTGATTTACTTGCAGAATTGGTTACAGAACAGTCTACAAAATACACTCAAAACCAACTTGACAAACTGCCTGCAGGCCTGCCTATGAACTGAGGTATCTCTGCCTCCATGTCATAGATCCACAAGCTTTTATAATGCTTCTCGTTTTGTCCACATAAAATTCTCCTTCAGTTCTTTGATCACTTTAACTTTGCTCTTAAGCATTGTAGTAGCTGCTACAATTACTACCACTGTGGCATATTTCCAATTGTAATGAGGTGGTGGTTTAGTATACATTGTCGCATATGGTGTCATTTTAGTAGCAGTATGGTAATAGGTGTTATTCCACCATTCTGCTAGTGGTAATCACTGAACCCTAGCTTTAGGATTTTTTTCCAGTCATGCATCTTAGATGGTTTTCAAGACATTCAAAAATTCTGTTTGGCCATCAATTTAAGGATGATAGGGGGAACTAATCTTCAATTGTACCCTTGTACAAAAAGTTCTTGCCATAAAGTACTAGTTGAAATTGGATCCCTGTTTGATATAATGATATTTGGCTTTTTCATGTAACTTGAAAACCTTAGTCATAAAGGCTTGTACCATGTCAGTGTCCTTATACATTGTCTGATAGTGGTATGAAATGAGCATATATTGTTTGGCACTAATTTCTTGGAACTTTAGTTTTATTCGAAATCTTAATGATCGGGAAGTTAGGGAGTTGACTTCTTTGTTGGTTCTTTTGATGGAGTTACCTTCATTGTATTGCTGAATTAAATATTTCTGTTCAGCATTGTGTTCTTGAACATAACCTTAATAGTCGGCAAACAGTACTAAATAGAAAACAATCCAGAATTGTAAATGCAAGATAGATAAACTTACCAATGCAATGCCAATCTCATCAGAGTTGTTGTCATTGTCCTCTATTGCTCTATATGTATTAACGAATGGTGAAAACGATCACAAATGTAACTCGGAGTCTATAATAGGATTGTTTGCAACGTTAACTAATTTGAAATACCAAACACATTTGAAACTACCGAACACAACGTTAATTGATTAGGTGGTTTTAAATATTTTTCATTGAAAATGAATACGTGGGTTTAGGATGGTGATGAAAAAGAATATGGTTAGGGTTTAGGTTGATAAGTAATACATATATGTCACGCCCTCAAAATAATAACATTAAACCCATCAGTAGAGACATGCATTGATATATAAAAACTCCACATTCTTCTATTCATCAGAATTCCATTACAAAAAGTATTACATGTTAACGACAAAAGCAAATGCCCTAAGGGCTTACAGCTTTCCAAGTTAACACTTGGTTACAATAAAAGAGTACTAACTCATTTACACATTAAGCCCTTGGCTTGAATTTACATGTAATACATCAAAAGAAATAAGACAACAAAAGTGTGTCCGCCTCTAGCCTCCCAAGCTATGTCCTCGGAGGTGGTATGCTACCTGTACCTGAAAATGATGTTCCCATATAGGGTGAGCCACAGCCCAGTAGAGACATCCTAAACCAAATATGAACAAAAAAAAAAAAAAAAAAAACTGAATTATTATTATTTTTTTTGTGCAAAACTGAAAATTTTGTGTCTATAAAGGAGTATAATGATGGAATATTGATGTGCAAAACTGGAAAAAAAAAATTAAATCAAAAAACTGATAATGTTTCATTTTTAAAATTGGAAAAAACTGGTGATATTTTTGGTTTTATTGGATAGTTGAATCAAACTAATAAGTAGAAGGGTCAAAACGTTTAATCTCATACTCTATTTTCTTTCATTAGTTAGTGAAATAATTATCTGGAACATTATTATGGAAAATTGATAATGTTTTTAGTTTTAAAATTTGGAAAAGATTGATAATATTCTCAATTTTACTAAATAAGACTAGTTAGTTCAAAAAATCTTAGATAGGACCTAAGCTATCATAACATTTGTAAATAGGACTTTTAGGTAATTAACTCAAAAAAAAAAGAAAAAAAGAAAAAAAAAAAGAGAATTGTGGGGCCCAAAGAAATTAGATAGATGTTAATAGCAACAGTCAAAATATATTGACTAAAAATTGCAAATGGTCCTTTACACTCTTTGGCCTTCAATTATCATTTACTAAATTGAGAGTTGATTCCTCTCTTTTCCATTTTAGGTGAGCATTATTCAGGACTTTTATGAGGAAAACATCCTTAAACCATCGAAAGTGCGTAAGAGAAGGACAACGGAGATTTTGGAGTAGCGTTTGGCCTCAGCCCAACGTTCCAACTCCTGGTCTAATAAAATGCATTAATATGGTTTGAGAAAGGATATAAACCGCATTCTCAACTTGCTAAGGGGTATTAGTCAAAGGATTAGATTTTTGCTTAACAGATTATCTGTTGTGCGGGTGTGAGAACATTATCCCACCATCCTTTGAGGATACCGGTGAACCCAGTGGTAATATAACGGGCAATTTGGCTGTCAGTATTACCATTTTGGCAATAGACAGAACTGTACATGAGCATTTCATGCACTGTTTCAAAGATTTGATATTCAGATTTACCATCAATATTCCAAGAATAAATACTTTCACCATGATAAGATTTTTGATCTTGCAAAAAGTCTTCTTCATAGAGGATATCTTGAGGGGTAGGACGAGGATAGTTCTTTAAAGTCTAAAACTTTAATAGAAGAAGATCCACAAATATCCATATTTTTAATTTTGCTAAGCAGAGAGTTAGCAAATTCTTCATTTTTCGAAGAGGAAGATAATTTAAAATTAGAAATAGCAACGGGAGGTTTGAGATTTACATGTTGGATGGGAGAATAATGTATTGCATGTGTTTGTGAAGTATCTTTACTAAGAATATTTTCCACAGATTCTTCAATACGAGTTAATTGAGAGCCAATTGTTTGAAAATGAAGATTAGAATAATTATTTTGTTTTATTACAGAATTAAGGTCTTTAGCCTTACAATGTTGCCCTATCCTTTCTTCATTAATGGTAAGTCGAACATAAGCCGAAATGGAAAGGGGCTTTGAATTGGTAGTATTACTAGAAACTAATTCTACGGATTCAATAGGAGGAAGAATAGATGAAAAAGTTTTTCCTTCAATAGTGGTCCAAGTTTTATAAAAATTATCTAAAGTATTGATTTCAGAATCGGGAAGAATTTCCATAATAGTAACAAATTCATAAAACCATTTAGTAAAAGGAATGATTTTTTTGATGAACTTCAAGATGAAATGGTACTGATTTTTATAAAATTGTTGCTGATTTTGGTATATCTTTTGAAATACCAATCCCTAAACTGCTGATATTTGGGATGCTGGAATTCCTGATTAATTTTTTTTACGAATTTCACTTCTTGTTGAAAAATCCACAAAAACTAGATTTGAAAATTCATTTCACTGGCCGTAGGACTTTCCCTATGTTCTGGTGCTGAAACTGGCCTTTCTGTTGTGTAAACCCTGTGTGGTATTCTATTTTCAAATATAGGGAGACCTCTAACAAAGGATTCATTCAAATCTTGCGAAGATACAGAATTTCGCGAAGTTTGGGGTAAATCAACCTCATATGGTAAGCTTCTAGGTATACTAGTACTAGATGTGCTTTTTTTTTTCCTAGAATTTGAGGCCTAGGTTTGCGGAAGGATAAGTAAATATCATCATCTTTATTTTGGACAACATCTTCAATTTCATGATGGAGTATAGGAGTGGGTGGAACAGCCTGCTAAAGTTTCCAATGCTGAAAGAATTCAACTTGATTCCATCTTATTTTTCTGGGTACAGAAATATTAGAAGCATACATATTGGTTTCAAATAAGACAGTTTCTCCAGTAGCACTCTTTCTTCTGACGTATGGAGAGTGGGTAATAAGAACTTTAAAATAGATTCTATATATCAAAGATATAGGTCTAGTTCCTGGATTGAAATTATAACTTTTGGTAAGAATTCTAACATTTAACACATCTAAAATGTTAATATCTTCTAGGGCTACAGTATAATGCGGATAAACATCAAAGTAAATGGGTCCTTGAGATAAGCTTGTCTCAACTGTTCCGGTAAGGGAATCATGCCAATCAAGACATCTCACATCTCTAAGACTGAGACTCAAGCAAGTATTCTTTCCCAGAAGAGTCATAGGCTTTAAAGCTATTTGTACGAGCCCAATATATATGTAAACATATATATATATATATATATTTTTTTTGTAGTACAGTAATAAATCTACGACTTTGAACAGATTATGACTTTCATCATCATGTTCAAGATGAATATTAGATTCTACGATTTTGATAATTGTTTTCGATTTGAAATGGAAAGTTTCGATTTTATAAATATTTTTCGAAGCCACCTTTGGAATGGTCCATTTATCCACTTTTTTTTTCTTGAATTTATTCAAATTCAACTAACTCAGCATTACTAGCGAAGCCAGATGATGATCCTACAGAAGATGTGGGTAAAATTTCTTCTCCACTTGGCACAGATTCTGTAGTCTCAATGTCCATTAAACCTTATATGATCATATATGCTTAATTTGTTAGTAAGATCCTGTTAACACAAATAGTAATAAACATAACTCCGATACTAATAGGTGTGCTAAGTATATATTTATGAGCTTGTCTCTCAACAACTTATAGGAGATACATGTTGTACAGGAATTTAATTCAACAATGGCAAAACCCCAAACGTGACTTGGGTGACATCCCACTTACAGATATATGATTCATGTCTCTAATTAGCACAAATCCAGGAATACTACTATTTGTATGAACAATATAATAATTACAAATTAATACATATATGATCTCATGTTTGTGATATTACAACGGAAGGGGTCGTTGATCAAGAGCCAAACAAATAATCTCCTCTTGCAGAGATTGTTCTGTTAAAGCAATTAATTTATGGAGTTCCTCAAACTAATATTGTACAGTGAGTATATGTTACAGAGTTAATAAAGTAGCTAAACTTTCTTTAAGCCAATCTAATAATGCATGCAATTCAGATAAAGTATTTGCAGACATAAAACATTATAAAATACTTACAATATAGTAGCAGGCTCAAAACAAGAGAGGTTCTCCACACATAATTGATATATCATAAAACTTCAGAAATTTTTACAAGAGAAAGAGAAAGAAAGAGTAAAAGAAAACTTGTGTCTTAACAAGGGTGAGACTAGCCCTTAAATAGCCACTCTTCACTTAACTTGAAAATAATTGAAGACCGGTGGCATGTCCTTGATGGCTGGAGTTGTTCCTCCTTATCTTCAATTCTTATCTTCTGCTATGTAGAGATATTATTATAGTAATGCAAATGCCTTAGGGTCCTAACGTGCTGGCATGCTCGGATAAAGCCATCTCACCCGGGGGTAGATAAAAAGCCAATGATTATACATATTTAGCTTTTGCTTTTGCTTTGTGAACTTTATCGCGTTCGACTTTATCAGCAATAATGTCAGTAAGAGAATCTCAAAATCACTGAGGATTCCACGATCATCATTATCATCATGCTCTTATGCATTTCCTGCAATAACATTATACACATTATCATGCTCATTCTTATCCGTATCCTTATCCTGACTGGCTGCCGAGACCATAAAAACATCATCCTGAAATTCGGATTCCATGGATTGGAGAAATTGGTGTTTCATATATTCCATGCATTTGATCATCAAATCTTTATCAGAAATTCTTGAAAATTGTTTCTTCAATTCAGATTGGATACGAATAAAAGGATTACCACCACTATGTTCTGGACTGGATGGTTTAGGGATTCAATCCGTACAAACTTGAGTATTAGGTTTAATTTGTTTCATCAGGTCGGGTTAAGATTCATCAATTGTCTTCCACCATTTAAAAAATAATTTTTTTCTAAGACGAGAAAGGTTATTATGAAAATCACAAGCAAGATCTCACCTCCAAATCCAAGGGAGATCGAAATGAATCATAAATATAGCAAAGGATTTGGATAGAGAATGATTCTGATTATCGGGCATAACTTGAAAAACAGTAACTGATAGATTATTAAATATAGACGAGTTCAGGTAAGATAGATGGATCAGGCCAAAACTTATCCCACCAAGCAAAAAACTAGTTGGGAATACTAGCTTGGTAAGTTTGGGGGCAAACTTTGATGAACCATGAATGAGTACAATTAGGGTTCATATAAAGAAAGGATTTCGTAAAAGCTTAAGTATAATCCCAATAATATAAATAGTAATAAACATGGCTTTGATACCAATAGGTGTGGTAACCATATATTTACAAGCACGTATGTCAATGACTAATAGGAGATACATGTCGTATAGGAATTTAATTCAACAATGGAAAAACCCTAAACGCGATTGGGGTGACATCCTACTTATAGAGATATGATTATAACCCTAATTAGCACAAATTCAAGAATATTATTGTTCATATGAACAATGTAATAATTAAAAATTAATACATATATGATCTCATGGTTGTGTAATTACTACCGAATAGGTCGTTTATCAAAATCAAATGAATAATCTCCTCTTGCAGAGATTGTTCTATTAAAGCTACCAATTTATGGAGTTATTCAATCCAAGATTGTGCAATGAGTATATGCTACAGAGTTAATTAAGTAGCTAATAATTCTTTATGCCAATCTAATAATGCATACAATTCAGATCAAGTATTTGCAGACATAAAACATTATAAAATACTTACAATATAGTAGCGAGCTCAAAACAAGAAAGTTGCACCACACATAATTGATATATCATAAAACTTCAGAAATTTTTACTAGAGAAAGAGAAAGAAAGAATAAAAATAAACTTGTGTCTCAACAAGGGTGAGACTTGGCCTTAAATAGCCATTCTTGGCTTATCCTGAAAAATAATTGAAGACAAATGGCGTATCCTTGATGGCTGGAGTCGTTCATCCTTATCTTCGATTCTTATCTTCTGCTGTGTGGAGATATTACATTAATAACACAAATGCCTTAGGGTCCTGATGTGTTGGCATGCTTGGATAAAAAAAAAAAACTAGTCCTTTTTTTAGTAAGTGCATATAAAGAGGGATAAAATGCTAATAATTATACATCTTTAGCTTTTTCTTTTCGTTTGCGAGCTTTGTCGCATTCGACTTCATTAGCAATAATGTCGATAAGAGAACCTCAAAAATCACCAAGAGTTCCACCATCATCATTATCATCAGGCTCCTGTGCTTCTCCTACATGGACACTATATGCATTATCATCCTCATCCCTATCCTTATCCTTATCCTGACTGGCTGCTGGGACTATAGAAATATCATCCTGGAATTTGAATTCTATAGATTAGAGAAATTAGTGTTTCATATATTCCATGCATTTGATCATCAAATCTTTATTAGAAATTCTTGAAAATTATTTCTTCAATTCAGATTGGATACAGATAAAAGGATTATCACTTTGCTTTATGTAATGATCTTAAATTACAGAATCAAATGAAAAAACAAAGTCATAATGAATTAGGTGAATTTTGTGAATAATTTGCCTATGACACTAAAATCCAGTATCCATCCAAACATAAAAATAAAAAACGTAAATATGGAAAATCTTCAAAGTATTATTCTAAAAAATCCAAAAAATACAAACCATCTAAACAAATTGTCCAGCAACCACAACCTCCTAAATCTAAAGGCAAATAGAAAACTTCTTACAAAAAGAAAGATAAGTCCATAGTTAAATGTTTTAAATGTGGCCAAACAAGACATTATGCTAATGTTTGCAAAGCTAAAATTCAACAAAAATTAAATGAACTAGCTTTGGACGATGAAATTCAACAACAAATCCTTCAAATGCTTTCTGAAGATTCTAGAATAAGCTCAAGTTTAGATAATGAACTTGCTGCATTATATTCATCCAGTTCTGACTCCTCTCTGGAAACTTGTTCCTACAAACATAATATTAATCAAATTTAAGAAGAAACTAACTATTGGAAAACAATAGTTGAAATGAATGGACTTGATATTAGTGGCCCTAGTATCAATGTTCTTATAGAAAGTGAGCAAAATATGTTAAACATTGCGGACCAGATAACTAATCCAAAAATGAAATTAAAATTTCTAGAACTCTGTTATCAACAACAGAAGAAGGAAGAAATCGGTCTTCCTCCTAAACATTACAGCATGAAAGAAGTTTATAAAAGAATTTAGAATACAACTGAAGAAAAACCAATAACTATCCAAGATCTTAAGATGGAAGTAAACGTTTTAAAAGTAGAAATTAAACATTTACAAACAGCAAATATAGCTTTCAATGATGATATTAAAAAAAATTAATCGTCAGCTTAACCAGCAAAATAAAGATAAAGGTATAACAATACCAAAATCCAACACTAAAAAAGATGAACCTGAATATCTTCTCCTTATGAACAAGGTAACTTTCCAGAAATGGTATATCAAGATTGCTTTTATTATAAAAACTGATTTTATAATAAAAGATGTTATTGCTCTTGTAGACAGTGGTGCTGACAAAATTAATAGTCAGCTTAACCAACAAAATAAAGATAAAGGTATAACAATACTAGAATCCAACACTAAAAAAGATGAACCTGAATATCTTCTCCTTATGAACAAGGTAACTTTCCAGAAATGGTATATCAGGATTGCTTTTATTATAAAAACTGATTTTATAATAAAAGATGTTATTGCTCTTGTAGACAGTGGTGCTGACATGAATTGTATTCAGGAAGGATTAATTCCTACTAAATATTTCCAGAAAACTACCCAATCACTCACCAGTGCGAGTGGTAATTCTTTGTACATCAGGTACAAACTTCCAAAAGTTTTAATATGTAACCAAGGGTTATGTCTTCCAACTTCATTTGTTTTGATTGAAAATATGTCTCAAGCAATTATCTTAGGGACAACATTCTTGTGTTTATTAATGCCAATTACCAAAATTGATTTTATTGGCATTCATACAACTTTAAATAATCAACATATTATTTTTGAATTTATTACAGAACCTTATACAAACGAATTAGATCAAATCAAAGATTTAGTCAATTCGAAGAAAAACAAATTAATTTCTTGCAGAAAGAAATACATTTTCTAACTACAGAATAAAGATTATAGCAATCTTCTTTACAGAATAAAATTAAATCCCTTGAACAAGATTTCCATACAGAAATTTGTAGTGATGTTCCTAATGCTTTTTGGGAACGCAAGAAACATATAGTTTCTCTTCCCTATGATACAGGATTTGATGAGCGCACTATTCCTAGAAGATTGTGCCCAAGCCAAATGAAAAAAGAGTATTTAGAACTTTGTAATACTCTTCTCTAGAAAAAGCTTATCTGACCAAGTTACTCTCCTTGGAGTTCTACAGCTTTTGATGTTAATAAAAATGCAGAAGTTAAAAGAGGTGTACCAAGATTGGTCATTAATAACAAACTTCTAAATGTTGCCTTGAAATGGATAAGGTATCCTATTGCAAATAAGGAAGATCTTTTAGATCGTTTACAAGATGCTATCATCTTTTCAAAATTTGATATGAAATCAGGATATTGGCAGGTTCAAATTGCTGAAAAAGACAGGTATAAAACTACTTTTATAGTACCTTTTGGGCATTATGAATGGAATGTTATGCCATTTGGACCTCAATTGGTATCAGAGCCATTTTATTGTTGTTCATACTATATTATATTTCTTTTAAATTATACATATATGGTCCTAGTACAACCAGATGAGTACTGTACCTTCAGAAGAAGTAGCAAATATAATATCCAATACAGTAGCTAATACAGTAGCTTATGCATCAGAAGTCAGAGAGCTAGTAGCCTACTAGGATGTAAAAGAAGCCCTAGATTAACGGACTATCCCTAGAGTCAAACCTGATACTATCTATAAGATAGGAATATTTGACTTTTCTAGCAGAAAAATAATTAAAGCATTTGAACATGCAACTTCTATACAGAATGACGATGAGATAATGTATCTCTTACACATACAGAATTTATACCTATTTTTACAAAAATACAAGTATGTCCATATAGAACTTGTTCAAATAGCTTTTAAACCTTTGACCATTCTTGGGCAAAATACTAGTATCCAGTGTACCCTTCGGGATGGCAGATGCTTAGATTGGAGAGCATCTCTTATGGGAGCCATTGAAACTAGTCTCTCCCACGGTCCAGTATATTTTAATATATATCCAAACTTAAGCATAGCACTCACTGATGCTAATCTATCAAAAGTTTTAGAACTTAGAGTGTTATCCCATGGATATACGTATCTTCCAGGATCACCACCATTTACAGTTATCTCCAAAATTTATTTAAAGGTTTTAACAACTTTAAACCCTTACATATGGAAACAGAGTGAATTAGGACACACAGTCTTAATAGATACTAATCTTTTCAGTAGTCAAGTTGCTGTGCCAAAAATGATACCTTGGCAGAATATTACTTTTCTAGAAAGATGGCATATTCCCAATGCTGTTCCAGCCAGACCTATCATCAGACAATCATTGGATGATGTCATACAGACTCAAGGCGGTAACGTATACCTCACCTTCAATAGGCCACACCGGCCATTGTCCAGAAGCATATCGAGTACTAGTTATAGAACTGCTCCATCTTATAGAGTAGATCTACCTCAGTCTTCTAGACAGTCTACCCCCTAAACCCGTAGAGTCGGTTTTACAAGGAATGCCTTCCAAACCACATAGTGATACCAACCCTGACAATACTACAGATCCAGTAGTTCAGGGAATCCAATTTTCAGAAAATCAAATACCACATGGTGTTTATGAATCCAGAAGGCCTTATAGTCCTATAGAGAGCGATATGAATTTTGAAATTTAATGAATTTTATACCAGGAAGTGAAAATCGTAAAATCCTAAACTAGGATTTTTTACAGGAAAAATGCAGAGAATTTAGAAAATGGTATTTTGAAAACCATAGTGAATTATAGTTACAACAGCTTAAAATACAGTATTATGCTCATCTAGAGCAACACCAGAAACTTCAATCTTTTCCTTTATGGTATAAGGAAAACATAATGGTTCCAGAATCACAAATTAATGTTCTTGAAAATATACAGAAAACTTGGGTAACAACAGATGGCCAAAGTATTACTTCTGTTCATTCGCCCCCCCAATCATTAGAACTCAAGCCTAGTGGAATTA
>NW_021024708.1:393653-431533 GCF_004153795.1 Camellia sinensis
CACACACTTTTTACAAAGGCCGGAGGATAGTGAGACACTCTAACTAGATCAACCCCCTCCTGCTGTGCCGAAATATCATCCGGTAAAGGCATCTCCTGCCTACTACGTCTGCCACGTCTACCACATCCTTGTCCTGACATCCTAATAAAGGTAACGAAGAACGTTAGCACATTCATAAATGTGCCAAAACTAAACACTCGCGTCCTAATACATGGACAACTGTAATTCACTCCACGTAAGCACATAAACACATAAGCACTTATGAATTTCATTTCCAGATAATGATAGTCCCGAGGCGTTACTAGAGTTTCGGTTAGAAACAGCATTGATCAAGTGCTTTTCCAACAAGACTCACCGAAACCCAAGGATCCAATCAACATCCTAGAAACCAAATCCCATACCCAAGTAGTCACATAAACATGTTATCAACTAAACACATAATGTCACACATAAGTCTCTAACAAGCGAGACAAACCCATTGTGATACTAATCACTTCCCACGTACCCAAAGTATTCGAACTCGGTACGCTCTGATACCAAGTTGTAACGCCTTCAAAATAATTCGTAAAACCCATCACTTTAGACATGCATTGACATAAAAGAAATCAACAATTTTTCCATTAATCAGAGTAGTTCTTACAAAAGTATTACATGTTAACAACAAAAGCAAGTGCCCTACGGGCTCACAGCTTTCCAAGTTAACACTTGGTTACAAAAAAAAAAAGAGTGCTAACTCAATACATATTAAGCCCTTGGCTTGAATTTACATGTAATACATCAAAAGAAAGCAAATAACAAAAAGCAATATGCCTGCCTCTAGCCTCCCAAGCTATGTCCTTGGATGTGGCATGCTACCTGTACCTGAAAATGATGTCCCATAAAGGGTGAGCCACAGCCCAACAGAAATACACTAACCCAGCTATGAACAATGACTAAAAGATTAGCAGTTGATAGATGGTCAACACCGATACACTCGCTTATATCACATTACGGTTTCATGACATTTAAGTCCATGTTACATTTCATTTCTCATTTCTTTTCAACTTTGAGTTTGAAAACAAGGCTCAAACTTAGCCAAATAACTTGATAAGAATAAGACTCATCTTACAAACACTTTCGAAATTCATAGTGGATACACATTTTGATGCTGTATCAATAACACATAAGCCACTTCCATACTATACGAATGATACGCATTTTGGTGTTGTATCAACATAACATAGAAACACTTCTATATCTCACAATTGATAACGATATACATTTTAGTGCTATATCAAATCAATTTAAACACTTCCATAATCAACACTTGATACACATGGTAGTGCTGTATCAATGTCACACACAATCCGGCTTAGAGGTCCATCCCCTATCTTCCCCTAAACCGTGGAGTACATCCCCTATATCCTTCCACACACACACAATGTATATAAACATAGATCATATACACAAACAATTAATACATAAGTCGATGTATTATTCCAACCGCTATATTCAATAGCATACTCAATTGATTAGTTTTTGTTTGCCTAATCATCATGCATTGTCTACAACAATCAAGACTATCCTCCACGGATAGCCCAAAGCAGTTATTTCGAAACAGGAAATAAATGCACCAAATGGATATATTATCAACATTCAATCTGGGTGAGCGATTAAATGAATCCAACTACACCCGTTTATCCCATAAACTTTTCAATTTGAATACTCTCAATTCAATTCCTCATTTCTCAAAATTAATTATACAAATTAATTTATCCAACTAATTAGGGCATTTTTCCATAGTTAACATAACAACCCCAAGGTTCCGCTTTCATCCATAGTTCATCATCTATACCATTTCTCTATGCCAAACATGCATATAGGTTTAATTATAAATAAAACCCCATCTTTTGTAAAATTACACGAAGACCCAAACTTTCTCAAAATTACCCAACAACCCCCAACATATCAAAATGCTAAAATTTAAAGACAAAGCTCATAAAGAGGAGTAGAATATCCCTACCTCGAAGTTAGAGCTCAAACGGGGAAGTTGAAGAAAACCAAAATGCTCCAAACTCAAAGATCTACGGATCAAAATGGAGCCCTTGACGATCGACACACTTTTTACAAAGGCCGGAGGATAGGGAGACACTCTAACTAGATCAAACCCTAGAGAGAATGGAGTTTCTAGAGAGAGGAGCTCTCAGAATATCTTTTTAGAAAGTAAGAGAGAGAGAGAGAGAGAATGTAAAAAGTGATTTTAAAATGCCCATCTGCTAACTGATATACAACATTCCCGCTCGAGCGGAGAACACAACGCTCGAGCGTCAAGAACAAAAAAAACTAGGTACGCTCGAGCGCAAGAAGGCCCGCTCGAGCGCCAAGACACAAGAATAAAGTACATCCGCTCGAGCGCGAAAACCAGTCCGCTCGAGCGTAGATTTCCCCCTTCCAAAACTTACACCAGAAAGTACTACCCGCTTGAGCGCCAGAGTACCCGCTCGAGCGCTACCACTTGAGCATAAAGAAACTCGCTCGAGCTTAAAAATCACACCTGCAGATGTTTTGCAGGGACACGAAATACTGGGAGTCTGCAATCTCCGCTCGAGCGCACAAGGCCCGCTCGAGCGGAACGATCAAAAACCTGGCAACAAGATTTTAGACCAAGGTTCAACCCACCTATTCGAAACATGCCCAACACATCCTAAAACTCAAACAGATGGAATTAAAGGACGACAACAAGATAGATACAACTACCAACTCCACGGAACCGAGTCCGGAATACAACAGAACAGTAAAGGGACAACCGGGATCGTTATAAAATATGTGCATTAATTGAAGTATGGAAGTGTTTTATATGAGTCGTAGTCTCATTGAATTGTGGTTGTTGGAAGTGTTGTTATATGAGTCATTATCTCATTTAATTGTTCGGCTAGGTTCTGAGCCATGTTTATATAACTTGAAAATTGGATAAGTAAAGGAAAGTGAAATCAAACATGGAATATTTGTCATGGAGCTGAATTGTGTTACAAGTTGTTTTATAAGTGTTGGCCATTTATCATATGCTAATGTTTTAGTTATTGCTCATGTCTGGTTTAGTATATTCTTACTGGGCTTTGGCTCACCCTATATGGGACATCATTTTCAGGTGCAGGTGACATGCCACCTCCAAGGACGTAGCTTGAGAGGCTTGGTGGCTGGAAGATCTTTTTGATGTTATCTTTTGTGTTACATGTAAATCAAGCCAAGGGCTTATTTTGTATAAAGAGTTAGACTCTTCTTTTGTTGAACCCAAGTGTTGACTTGGAAAGTTGTAAGCTCGTAGGGCATTTACTTTTGTTGTCAACATGTAACACTTTTGTACTAGACACTCTAATTTATGGGATATATTGTCCTTTTCTTGTATCATGAACGTATGAATTATGGGTTTATTTTGAGGGCGTTATAGAATCCCCCATGAAACCATTCTTGGTTTCTTCGTGTTCTTCTAGATGTTCTTAAAAATGATCTCCCAAACTGGTTTCTTGTTTGGTGGGATAAGTTTGGTATCCAACTATATGCTTTTCCAGAACCCATTCGACAGGCCTTTAATGAATGGCAGGTTGCTTACAGCCATCTTCCAGTATACAAGGATATTTCTATGTCCAAATCTACAGTCCATTTTGTTATTCGTTTTGGAATTCCATGGATATGGAAATGGGATTTCCAATGCGATTTCCAGAATAAAATTCCCCGTTTAAAAAGAGTTTTCTTTGCAAAATGGTGGACAAAGGGGCTTGATACCCCTAAACAGCAACAGGAAATATTACAGAAGATCAAGGCTCATACATAAGCTTGCTGGGAGTCTGCTCCAAAATTGCTCCCAGCCACTCCAGCAAACAATCATTTAGTCCAAATTCAAAATGAATTAAGACAAAAATATCCAGGATTATCTGAGTAGGAATTAATTGTAAAAAGCATGGATTTTATGAAGGAGCAATTCCTGCAATCCTTATCCAGAGATGATGTCAGCATGCAGTCAGGCACTAGTAGCGAAGGTCCAGGATAGCATCTAGACCCTGAGCTAGATGAAAATGAATTCACAGTGCTTGCAGGCGAATCCCAAGATCCAACTGACAATGATCCTAACTTTGGAGATTTTTGGGACTCATTGACCATTCTCATTTCAGAAAAAATCAGCCAGGATAAAGACAGGAAAGGAAAAGGAAAAGAAGAATGATTCTTTGTCCTCCACTTCATCCACTTTAATCTACTTTACAGCAGTGTCGGCAGAAGGCGACAAATATAGAATATTTACTTTCGGCAAAAGGAAAAAGCTTTGTCGGCCATCCAGTATCAATCACACAGCTGTCCATACAGCTGTCCATTACAGGATAAAGAAGATAAGGTGCACTATCAGAAGAGGATTAGGATGATCGACTCCATCCATTTAGGACACGCCACTTGTCCTCCTCAGCCTTATCTTATCTTTTTAATTTTTCTATAAAATGGATGGCTTACTCTTGTTGAAGACACGAACGAAAAATTTTAGTTTTTAGTTTTATATATGTGAACTCTCTCCTCCTCTAGTGTGTACTCTCTCTCCCTCTCCTCATATGCAATGTAATGCCCCAAAATTTATTCAACATGAACTACCCGCACTAATGAGCATTCGCTAAACAATAACAATAATGCTTCCATCTTCACATATTTAATAAATGTGTTTAATACAAAAGTTCCACATGCGATATACATTCAACGAAACAAAGGAATACATGAATCTATAGCATGTGAAGCATCTAGTCTCAAAAATAATAAAATGCCCTTAAGGGCTTACATCTTCCAAGGCATTGGCCCGGCAACACAAAAGTGGTTTCTCGGACCCATACAAGCTAGCCCTTGGGTTTATAAAAAAATTACAACAAAATAGGAGAGTTATTTACTCTTCACAAAAATATCCACGCCCTCAGTTCGGCGGGATCACCACATGTTTGCCTGCACCAAAATCTCATAGGGGTGAGCATAAAGACCACTACCAACTTCACGGAACCGAGTCCGGAACACAACAGAACCGTAAAGGGACAACCGGGATCGTTATATCCACCATCAAATGAAAATGCGAATGCGATGCAATGCTTCTTCAAAATAATCTCATATCATGCCTTCCTTGAAAATCTCCATGCTTTCATTAACATTTTTGCAATCTTATCAATTCTCAAAACTTCAAATTTTAAAACAACAAGGGGCGATAAATACGACACTGGTAATCCCAAGGCTGGTGTCTCCAAGTAGACTCTACGAGTACTACCAAAACTGTCATTTTTACCGTTATTAATTGGAAGGCTCGACACATATCCGCACGGTTTTTTGGTCTTTCACCATGGACACTCAGGCCAACTTATCAAATTCATCTACACCCCCTAACCCAATTTACCACCATATTTACCCCATACACATTTCCATAGTTCTTGCCACAAAGTTATCTTCTTTCATGAAATAAATATCTTCAATTGAAATTCATAATGCAAAAATAATGATAATTGAATGAATATGCAATGCAAGGGTTTTTCCATACGTCATAGCATTACTCCATTTTTAGCTATCTCTACAACAATATCAATTAGCCACATTTTCATTTCTTCTTCTCCATATTACCTCATAATATAACCATGCCATCAATCTATGGCACTAACCATCTCTCATCATGCTCAATTCACAACAAGTTAGTCTCTTCAAGACTACATGTGATGTCTTTCACCCATCAACTCCAATGTTTACAATTCCCACTAACCAAGATACACAACCATTAGCTATTTCACAACAACACACTTTCAGATGTTTAACAATCATGTTAAAATCACATTTCATTTCTCATACATCATGTAAATTACCATTTTGCTAAACATGTAATGAAAGTTCACATTCTTAATACAAAACAACAAGATACTTCTAAGCATGTTCACATCTTTCAAAATCCCCAAAGTTTCTAGGGTTTTTATGTCAAAAGCAAAACAAACATCTCCATCTTTTGAAAATATTTTCTTGCATGGCATCACCTCTTTTATTATGTGAGTTAAAATTCTCAAGAGAATGGTTTTAGAAAGAGAGAGAGATCAAACCCACCCTTAAAACCCTAGTATTTATGAGACAAGACCAAACTTCCAATATCATTAACGAAACCCTTAAAATCAAGCAAATCAAACATAAATATGTATATAACTCAAGGAAATTTCCCTACCTCAAAGTTTGATGATGAAAGAGATGGAAACCCTAGCTTTTATATAGCGATCCCGGTATTCCCTTGTTGTATTTGTTGTATTCTAGACTTTAGTTCCATGGAGTTGATGGTTGTATCTACCTTGTTGTCGTCCTTAAATTCGTTTTTCAGTTTTAGGATGTGTTGGGCATGTTTCGAGCAGGTGGGCTGAGCCTTGGTCTAAAATCTTGTTGTCAAGTTTTTTTGGTCGTTCCGCTCGAGCGGGTCGTCTAGCGCTCGAGCGGATATTGCATACCCCCAGTATTTCGTGTCCCTGCAAAACTTCTGCAGGTGTGATTTCTACGCTCGAGCGAATTTCCTACGCTCGAGCGGGCTTATTAGCGCTCGAGCGGGCTTATTAGCGCTCGAGCGGGTAGTACTTTCTGGGTGTAAGTTCTGGGAAGGGATAATTCATGCTCGAGCAGACTGGTTTCTCACGCTCGAGCGGACTGGTTTTTCACGCTCGAGCGGATATGCTTTATCTTTGTGTCTTGGCGCTCGAGTGGACCATGTTTTTTGTTCTTGACGCTCGAGCGTCCTGTTCTCCGCTCGAGCGAAAATGTCGTATATCAGAAAGCAGTTAGGCATTTTTGAATCACTTTTTACATTCACTCTCTCTCTCTTACTTTTCCAAAATCGATTTTGAGAGCCTCTCTCTCTAGAAACTCCCTTCTCTCTAGGGTTTGATCTAGTTAGAGTGCTTCCCTTTCCTTCGGCCTTTGTAAAAGTTGTGTTGATTGTCGAGGGCTTCGTTTTGATCTGAAAAGTTTGGAGTTTGGAGCACTTTGGTCTTGGTCTCTTCTCCCCTTTGAAGCTCCGAATCTGAGGTAGGGATTCCTACTCACTCTTATGGGCTTTGACCTAGATATTGAGTTTTTGTATAAATGGTTTTGGGTTGTGGAAACTAGGGTTTCAAATGGGTAATTTTGAAAACAGGGTTGTGATTATTTTGGTCCATAATTATGTATTTGGGTTTCAAAATGAGTACTTTGATGTTGTCGGTAATATGTGGACTCTTGGAGTCAATATTGAGAATAAGGGGAAAAATGCCATGTTTGGGTATTTTTGGGTCATTAGTGTAATTAATGACATTTGTTGAGAAAATAAGGAATTGAGTTGAATATAATGAAATTAACTCATTATGAGATGGATTAGTGGAGTTGGATTTATTAATCGCTCACTATTGAATATATTGATTATACCTGTTAATGCATTTATTTTTCTATTTAGAAATAATTGCTTTGGGCTGCTGGTGGAGGGTAGTCTTGATTGTTGTAGACAATGCATGATGATTAGGCAAACTAAAACTAATCAATTGAATGTGTCATAGAGTATGACGGTTGAAAGAATACATTGAATTCATGTATTGATTGATTATGTATATGACCTGTGTGTATATACAATGTGTTGTGTGGGAGAAGATAGGAGATGTACTCCACGGTTTAGGGAAAGATAGGGGATGGACCTCTAAACCGGATGTTGTTCGGGAGGAGATAGGGGATGGACTCCGTTGATACAGCTCATATGCTTATCGGTTAATGTGATGATATAGCTCATATGCTTATCTATGGAAGTGTTGATATAGCTCATATGCTTATCTGTTAAAATGTTGATATAGCTTATATGCTTATTTATCGAAGTGTTGATATAGCTGGTATGCTTATCTATTGTGAAATGTGGAAATGTTTAATATGAGTCACTATCTCATGTAAATTGTTGGCCAGGTTTTGAGCAGTAGTTGTGAATTGTGAATTTGATAAGCAATGGAGAATGTAATGAAACATGGACACAATGGTCATGTAATGGAAATGGTTTATGAATTGATTTATGGGAGTCAAACATTTATCAATTGCTGATGTTTTAGTTATTGCCCATATTGTGTTTAGCATATCTCTACTGGGCATTGGCTCACCCTACATGGGACTTTATTTTCAGGTACAGGTAGCATGCCACCTCCAAGGACATAGCTTGGATGGTTATGGGAGTTGAAGACTCTTTTTGATTATTTTGTTTATATTACATGTATATCAAGCCAAGGGCTTATCTTGTATAGAGTTAGTACTCTTCTTTTTGTAACCAAGTGTTGACTTGGAAAGCTGTAAGCCCGTAGGGCATTTGCTTTTGTTGTTAACATGTAATACTATTGTAAGAACTACTCTAATGAATAGAAAGGTGTTGATTTCTCTTATGTCATTGCATGTTTAAAATGATGGGTTTTATATAATATTTTGAGGGCGTTACATTTTAGATGGAGGATTCTTCAACGTTCCACAACCCCAAGAGGAACCCCAACTAATGTCTTCAATATTGGTGAGAAATGTTGATGATCTAGACCCAAAATTTACAAGGATCAAGGTGTTCTAGGGCTTTGGTGAGAGTTTCTAGAGAGAAGGGGGAGTAAAAGTGTTTTTAGAGTGAGAGGAGTATGAAAGAAATGAGATACATTCAGCCCTAAGAGAGAAAGAAAAACAGAGCCCTGAACTGCTCAGATTGCTGCACGTGCGGCGCCCAACCCCGCACGTGCGGAGCGCCCTTCCTATACGTACGGCCCTCACCCTCGCACGTGCGGTGGCCCTGCCGCACCTCAGCCCGCACCTGCCTTTTAGGCAGTGTGCAACTATCCCAATTCCTTCCCTACCGCACGTACGGCTTCACCCCCCGCACGTGTGGCACCCATCACGCATGTGCAGTCTAGGGCCCCGCACGTGCGGCCCTGGCCCCAGTAGCCCAGAATTCTCCGCTTCGCTCCTGGGCACTTTGGACCGGACCATGTACCCCTCCGGAAAAGACGTTACTCAACATCGAACACAACAAGAATAAGGACTCTAATTTCAAGAATTATTCCCGAACGTTTCAAACTCAACGAGAGTCAAAGAGGTCGAAGTGAAGAGGAAAGGAAAAGAAAGAAATAAAGACCCGGTCGTCATATGCAATATAATATTAAGCTCTGATTGTAAGTATTTCTTACTTCTTACTTACATTAATGTATGCCTGCTGATAGACTTGTAGAATTAAATGCTTTATTAGAATTTCATAAATCTCGTTATAATTATTGGTTGGTAGTTGATAATCACCGATTACAGACTGTAAGGTCAATCCATTTTCAGAATTTTATCATTTTGATAGAACGTACAGAAAAAGAAATACAGGAGCAAATCTACCTGCTGGCTTCGGCCAATCAGCCAACGCCCTCTTTACAGTAAATTCATGAGACCAGATATGGCATAATTTAGATTTAATATAACAATAATATGAATAGTAATATTCCTGGATTTGTGCTTAGTTGAGGGTAGAACAGTGTTAGGTTGAGTGGGACGTCACCTAAGTCACGTAGAGGTAAACCGTTAGCAGTGATTGCGGTTAGGTTGTGTCCTCATAAGTCGTTGACAGACGTGCTTTGCTATAGCGACCCCGGGTTTTACCCCTTTATGTTCTGTGTTCCGGACTTAGGTTCCGTACTATTGGTTGTGGTTATATCTTGTTGTCATCCTTTAATTCTTTGTATTTGAGTTATAGGATGTGTTGGGCAGGTTTGTTACAGGTTGGGTGTGAATGGGAGCAAATGGTTGCTGCCCAGATTTTGGTGTCTTCGCTCGAGCGAGGACTTGTCGCTTGAGCGAGATTTTTGTTTTAGATCCTTCGCTCAAGCTAGGGTTTGTTAGCTCGAGCGAGAGTTGAGTTTTGTATCTGGTGGCTCGAGCGAGAAGTCCTTCGCTCGAGCCAGCGAGGTGTATGTTTTGAGTTTCTTTGCTCGAGCGAGAATTCTGTCGCTCGAGCATGCATCTGGGTTGCAGACCTGAAACTTCGAATTGTTGGCTCGAGCGAGACTTTCTATGCTCGAGCAAGAGTTCTTTGTGTCTGGTCTCTCTCGCTGCTGTCTACTGATATAACACAGGAGCGACCAATCCTTCGCTCGAGCGAGCTTGTGTTATATCAGTAGACAACAGCGAGTAAACACTTCACTTTTTCATCTCTTTTGATTTCAAAACCCTAGATCCGAGCTCTCTCTCTCTCTCTCTAAACCCCTTTTCTCTAGAGATTGATCTAGCTCTTGAGTGTTTCTTCCCTATGTGCCTTGTAAGAAAGATAGAGGGTCGCAAGGGCTTCCTTTTAATCTGAAAATTTAAGGATTTGGAGCACTTTGGTTTTTGGTCATCCTCTCCGTTTGAGCTCTTCATTTCGAGGTAGGGATATCCTACTCCATCTTATGAGCTTTGTCTTTAAATTTTGGCATTTTGATATGTTGGGGTTGTTGGGTAATTTAGGAAAAGTTAGGGTTTGTTATGTAATTAACAAAAGAGGGGTTTTCAAATATTAAAACCTATGTGAATGTGAGTTGTTGAAAAATGGAATTAATGTTGTTGCATTGGTGAAATCAAACCTTAGGGTTGATATATGGAATATGGGAAAATGCCCTAATTATTATGATAAATTAATTTATATAATTAATTTTGGGAAATGAGAAATCGAGTTGAGAATATTGAAATTGGGAGATTATGGGATCATATGGTGTAGTTGGATTAATTTATCACTCACCTATGAAAATGTTGATATTATGTCCGTTTGATGCATTTATTTTCTGTTTAGAAATAACTGCTTTGGACTATCGGTGAAGGATAGTTTTGATTGTTGTACACAATGCATAATGATTAGGCGAACTAAAACTAATCAATTGAATATGCCATCGAATATGCGGTTGGAATAATACATCAAATTTATGTATTGATTAATCTTGTATATGATATGTGTTTATATACATTGTGTTGTGTGGGAGGAGATAGGGGATGTACTCCACGGTTTAAGGGAAGATAGGGGATGGACTCCTAAACCGGGCATTATTTGGGAGGAGATAAGGGATGTACTCCATTGATACAGCAAATAAGTGTATCTAATGAAGTATTGATATAGCAAATTTGTATATCATATATGAAGTATAGAAGTGTTTTATTTGAGATTGGTACAACAATTACGTGTATCTATTGTGAAGTATGAAGTGATTAATATGAGTTGTTATCCAAATTGAAATGGAGGTACTATTGATATGAGATGTAATCTCATTTAAATTATTTGTCCAGGTTCTGAGCCACGTTTATGAAACGAATTGATAAGTAAAGGAAAGTGAAACGTAACATGGACATGATTGTCATGGAACTGTAATGTGATATAAATTTGTTATAAGTGTTGACCATGTATCACATGCTATTATTTTAGTCATTGCTTATAGTTGGTTTAGTATATCTCTACTGAGTTGTGGCTCACCCTTTATGGGACATCATTTTTAGGTCCAGGTGATATGCCACCTCTAAGATCATAGCTTGGGAGGTTCTGGGAGTTGAAGACTCTTTTTGATTATTTTGTTATCTTTTGATGTATTACATGTAAACTCAAGCCAAAGGATTAAATGTATTTGAGTTAGTATTCTCTTTTTGCAACCAAGTGTTGGCTTGGAAAGTTGTAAGCCCGTAGGGCATTTACTTTTGTTGTCAGCATGTAATACTTTTGTAATGAATACTCTGATGAATAGAAAGATGTTTATTTCTCTTATGTCTATGCATGTCAATAATGTGGGTTTCTATGTGTATTTTTTAGGGCGTTACATTTGCTTTAACCCTGTGTCAAGCACCTCAATTGGCCATCTCAAAATATTAGTATGTTTTAAAAAATTAAAGACTAAAATAACTTGAATTTCTGATTTTGCCATTTTCTTTAAATTCATTAATATTAATATTTTGGAAATATAATAATGGTACTATTAAAAGATAATTTTGAAAAGTTAATATTTTTTTAAATGTAATAATCGTACGAATAAAAAAAAATTAAATTCTCAAAAGAGAATAAAATTTTGGAATGAAAGGAATATTATAAATTATTGTTGAGTAATGTTATACACATGGAATATTTACTTATCTTTTACAAGTTGAAGTGTAATTATTATTAGTTAATTTTCTTTAATTTTATTGAATATTAAAATATTATTAATGTAAATTACTAAATTTATTTTTGCAATATTTTATAAATAGGTAACATTTGATGTGATCCCGCGGGAAATCATTGGCCATTTCACTTATGAGTTGGCCATAGGTATATTCTGAATAGGGAATAGACATTTTGCTATGTTTATCCCGTAATTTTTTTCTAATTCTCTGAACAAAGAGAGTTGGAATGCCATCGATAAATTTGGTTTTCCAAAGATCACTGTTAGCGTCTGAACGTCTAACAACCCTCATCATAAAGACATCTTTATACCATCAAAAATGGGATAAAGAAGCGCATCTAAGATTTTGTAAAAGTTCTCTACTTCTATCTTCAATACCATCAGTAGAAGCACTGTAACGCCCCCAAAATAATACAATAACCCTATCCACCATGCGGAAGAATATAACAGAAATACAATACTTGCATTCATCAGAGTTTAGTGTTTAACAAACGGTTAAATGCCATGTAGGCTTACATCTTTCCAAGTCATTGCTTGGTTACACAAATTGAGTCTCACTCGTTACATCTTAATCCCTTGGCTTTACAAATAATAAAAACATACACACAACAAGACATAATTAAGAAGCTCCTGCTTCCCAAAACTCCATCCACGCTATTGCCTTGGAGGTAGCGTCTCACCTACACCTGAAAATGGCATTCCCATATAGGGTGAGACAACAGCTCAGTACAAATAATCTAACACAATTTATGAGATTTAGAAAAGGTATAAATACCACGTACATAAACAATACCGATACGGAAGTATCCACAAGGCCTGCATATTCATATGCTACTAAGACCAAACCTCATTTCCATTTTCCTTCAATTCATTTCAAGTTCATATATGCTACTCAATTCATAAGTTAAATACATTATCTTTCAACAACCAAAATGAGACTACAACTCAATGGTTTTCCAACAAAGCAAAAATACACATAAACACTGCAAACCTGCCATTTTATGGATATTTTGTCTGAAGGAATTGACACCCATTTAAATATAAAATTTCGGGTCTTTTACCCAGGACACTCTGGCCAACTTGCTTTAGATGGAGTCCATCCCCTTTCTCCTCCCAAAAAAATATACATATGCAATGTATTTATAAACATAATTATATATGGAGTACATCCCCTATCTCCTCCCAATAAACATACATATACAATGTATTTATAAACATAATCACATCTGGAGTACATCCCCTATCTCCTCCCAATAAACATACATATACAATGTATTTATAAACATAATCACATATAGAGTACATCCACTTTCTCCTCCCAATAAACATACATATACAATGTATTTATAATATAGTCATATTCAATGACACCAACAATGTAATTTCTACAACAATCATAGCTATCCTCCACCGATAGCCTAATGCAATTATTTCTAAATAGACGTTCAATATCAAAATAAATAGTTTATTCAAAACTTTCATAGGTGAGATAATACATATCCAATATCATCATTTATAATCACAACCTTCTAATTTCACGTTTTCAATGATAATCCCAATTATTTATGCAAAATAATAGTTTAATCAAAATTAGGGCAAAAATCCCCCTTTCACCAAATATCAACCCAAACACCAAAATCAACTATTTTGGCACAACATGATCTTATATTCAAGCCTCATACTCGTTTACCTCATATTCATCAAAACCCCTCTTTTCATTTCATACCCAAATCCCAGATTTGTCCAAACCACAACCAAATCTCATCATCTATACACAATAGCAAATAACTAAGCTAAAAACCATATTAGAGTGTAGAAAATCCCTACCTCAAGTTTGAAGAAGAAACGAGTTGAAACCCCAAAAATCAACGATGCTTAAACTCGATCTCCACCGCACACAATGTAGCCCTCGCCTAGATAACCAACTTTGATGAAGGACTTGGATCTAAATCCCAATGGATTTGGAGAAATCAAAGATCTTGTGAGGTTTTTGGTAGGAAACGTAGAGAGAATGGAAAGGAAATGTTTTTAGAGAGACAGAGATATACCAAAAAGTGACATTCAATCAACCCAAAGAGAGAAGAAAAGGAAAAATTCCGGATCTACCTAACTTCCCGCACCTCCAGTTGCACCTGCCTTTTTAGCAGTGTGCTTCAGCCTCCCCTGCCCTGTTTTCTGCACATGCGGCCTCATTCCCCGCACGTGCGGACAAGCAACTTCGATGCTTTACATGCTATAGATTCATGTATTCCTTTGTTTCGTTGAATGTATACCACATGTGGAACTTTTGTATTAAACACATTTATTAAATATGTGAAGATGGAAGCATTATTGTTATTGTTTAGCAAATGCTCATTGGTGCGGGTAGTTCATGTTGAATAAATTTCAGGGCGTTACATTGAGTATGAGGAGAGAGAGAGAGAGAGAGTACACACTAAAGGAGGAGAGAGTTCAGACATATAAAACTGAAAACTAAAATTGTTCATTCGTGCCTTCAACAAGAGTGAGGCATCCCTTTTATAGAAAAATTAAAAAGATAAGATAAGGCTGAGGAGGACAAGTGGCATGTCCTAAATGGATGGAGTTGATCGTCCTAATCCTTTTCTGATAGTGCACCTTATCTTCTTTGTCCTATAATGGACAACTGTATGGACAGCTGTGTGATTGATACTGGATGGCCGACAAACCTTTTTCCTTTTGCCGAAAGTAAATATTTTGTATTTGTCGCCTTCTGCCGACATTGCTGTAAAGTAGATTAAAGTGGATGAAGTGGAGGACAAAGAATCATTCTTCTTTTCTTTTTCCTTTCCTGTCTTTATCCTAGCTGATTTTTTTTTAAATGAGACTGGTCAATGAGTCCCAAAAATCTCCAAAGTTAGGATCATTGTCGGTTGGATCTTGGGATTCACCTGCAAGCACTGTGAATTCATTTTCATCTAGCTCAGGGTCTAGATGCTATTCTGGACCTTCGCTACTAGTGCCTGACTGCATGCTGATCCAAGAAGTCAGACAAGGATCAGAAGTCAAAAGTCGCTCCAGATGCTTTAGATAAGATGACTGTGGGACCAATAAGAAAAGGGAAAAACTTCAAAAAAGAGTCCTTTGGATGATGCACGAGCTCGTGCTGAAAAACTAAGAGCTTTCAAAGCTGATCTCCAGAAAATGAAGAAAGAGAAGGTACGTTGCTTATCAAACTCCAACACTCTACAATACAGTGAGAAGATTAGTAGCAAAACTCCTTATGATACTTGCGATGTCACATCATGGGTTTGAAAAAGAGAAACAGCCTCCCCATTAACCCTTTGCAAACCCCACAGTGGCAGGAGCCCCTTTCACTGGGCTGCCCTTTAGCTTTAGCTTCATGTTCTTATAGTTACTGTGCAATTTTTCATTTGGCAGCTTAGCATGTTTGGCATTCCAATGGACTTCTTATATCTTAAAGTTGTTTTTTTTACCGGAAGAGAAAGATCGCAAGCGACTGGAAGCTTTGAAGATGGAGAGGGAAAAGAGAATTGCAGCAAAAGGCAGTTCGACTGCTCTGTTGGCATCCTCACAGAAAACCCCGAAAACAATTACCAACAAAACTTGCGCTAAGCTCTGTCAAAGGAATAAAGTTCAGTGATTCAAAGCCGGGATCATCATCTCCTCCACAGAGATCTAAGATAAGAATTGCTTCAACTGGATCCAGTGAATCACATAAAGCCTCTAAAAGAAACAAATCAAGTAATGGAAGCCACTTTCCAGGGAATAGGTCGACTAGATCAGTTTCATCATTACTAGAGCCAAGGAAAGAGAACAGTGATGTCACTCCAGATCCAAAGGTTCCCATGAATCCAAAGACTATCTGAGCCTAAAATAGTTAGCAGTCCTTATGTTGCACAAGTGAAGTCACGACGTGCTGAATTAGTATCAAAGCCAAAGCTTTCAAATGAACTTGAGAGGAAAGACATATCTGCGATTATCAACCTTGATAAAAGCAAGGTTGCAACACTTCCTGAACTTAAGATCAGAACATCTAAAGTGCCTTTGGATGTAGGCCGGAACCCAGCTTAACCAGCAAATAAAGATAAAGGTGTAACAATACCAGAATCAAACACTAAAAAAGATGAACCTGAAATTGAAAGAAATTTTCAAGATAATCATCCAGTTTCCATCAATAAAATGCATTATGGGAACTCCAGGAAAACAACACACAGTAGGTATTATTATCCCAAACCTACTCTAATGGATATTCTTTACGAAGAAGATTTCCTTCAGAGACAAAAATCTTATCATGGAAAAACCATTTATGAATGGAATATAGATAGTCTTTCTGAATACCAGATATTTGAATTGTTGCATCAAATGATTATGTATTCAACAATTTGCAAACAAAATGATAGCGATGGCCATGAAATCGCCAGATTTTTGGTCAACGGTTTTACAAGAATCCTTAAAGGATGGTGGGATAATAAAAAAGCATTTACAAACAGCAAATATAGCAATCAATGCTGATATTAAAAAAATTAATACTTGGATGTGTTAAAAGGGCACAAAACCTTTTTAATTGATTTATCTCCTAGAATGATAAATATCCAGGGCCAAAGATAACTCCAATACTTTTTCTTTCTTTCTTTCTTCTTCTTCGTCTTCTTTTCTATGAGGTCTTTATTTTCTTCTTTCACTTTTTGCATTTTGAAATTTTAAAATAATTTTCACTTGCTTTTCTCTGGTTAACTGTATACACTTGTGCGTAGATGAAATGTGTCCCATGGATCACCAAGTTCCAGTAGGCCAACAAGTATATTTTCAAGGTCCGTTTCCGTGTTCTATGTTTCCTCCCTGGCCTGTACAATCCCCATCTGGTGCGCTGCCAGTCTTCTAACCATATCCTATGCAAGGAATGCCCTATTACCAGAGTTATCTAGGAAATGGCCCATTTTATCAGCCACCTTATCCACCAGTGGAGGATTCTCGATTCAATGTTGGTTATGGAGCAGGATAGAAAAAACACACCATGGATAGTAAAGACAACAATGTTGAATTAGAAGCATGGGAGATGGATGCCACCAAAACAAGGTCACATGGTGATTCGGAGTTGGAGAGCGAAGCTTCACAAAGCTGGGGACCACAAAAGAAGGCCGGAAGATCAGGTAAAAAGAAATCAGGCATGGTTGTTATTCAGAACATCAATTACATCACTTTAAGAGGGAAGAATTCTTCAGGCAATGAATCCCAATCAGTTTCTAACTCTGAAACTGACAAGGAAGCTGGAGATTTTCAGGTCACTGCTCCAGATAGGATGCACAAGAACTCGTTGTCCTCAAAAAGAAAACGAGGTCATGGATACAACCCTGCTTTGGACTATGAAATGCAGGCTCATGTTGAAGATGCTGCTTCATTGGAAAATAGAAATAAGAAAGTTGTAGTAGATATCAAGCAAGGGTCCAAGAAGTCAGACAAGGATCAGAAGTCAAAAGTCGTTCCAGATGCTTTAGATAAGAAGACTGTGGGACCAATAAGAAAAGGGAAAAACTTCAAAAAAGAGTCCTTCGGATGATGCACGAGCTCGTGCTGAAAAACTAAGAGCTTCCAAAGCTGATCTCCAGAAAATGAAGAAAGAGAAGGTACATTGCTAATTATACTTCAACACTCTACAACACAGTGAGAATATTAATAGCAAAACTCCTGATGATACTTGCGATATCACATCATGGGTTTGAAAAAGAGAAACAGCCTCCCCATTAACCCTTTGCAAACCCCACAGTGGCAGGAGCCCCTTTCACTGGGCTGCCCTTTAGCTTTAGCTTCATGTTCTTGTAGTTACTGTGCAATTTTTCATTTTGCAGCTTAGCATGTTTGGCATTCCAATGGACTTGTTATATCTTCAAGTTATTTTTTTTACCGGAAGAGAAAATCGCAAGCGACTGGAAGATTTGAAGATGGAGAGGGAAAAGAGAATTGCAGCAAAAGGCAGTTCGACTGCTCTGTTGGCATCCTCACAGAAAACCTCGAAAACAATTACCAACAAAACTTGCGCTAAGCTCTGTCAAAGGAATAAAGTTCAGTGATTCAGAGTCGGGATCATCATCTCCTCTACAGAGATCTAAGATAAGAATTGCTTCAACTGGATCCAGTGAATCTCATAAAGCCTCTAAAAGCAACAAATCAAGTAATGGAAGCCACTTTCCATGGAATAGGTCGACTAGATCAGTTTCATCATTACTAGAGCTAAGGAAAGAGAACAGGGATGTCACTCCAGATCCAAACGTTCCCATGAATCCAAAGACTATCTGAGCCTAAAATAGTTAGCAGCACTTATGTTGCTCCAGTGAAGTCACGAGGTGCTGAATTAGTATCAAAGCCAAAACTTTCAAATGAACTTGAGAGGAAAGACATATCTGCTATTATAAACCTTAATAAAAGCAAGGCTGCAACACTTCCTGAACTTACGATCAGAACATCTAAAGCGCCTTTGGATGTAGGTCGGAACTCAGCTTAACCAGCAAAATAAAGATAAAGGTATAACAATACCAGAATCAAACACTAAAAAAGATGAACCTGAAATTGAAAGCAATTTTCAAGATAATCATCCAGTTTCCATCAATAAAATGCATTATGGGAACTCCAGTAAAACAACACCCAGTAGGTATTATTATCCCAAACCTACTCTAATGGATATTCTTTACGAAGAAGATTTCCTCCAGAGGCAAAAATCTTATCATGGAAAAACCATTTATGAATGGAATATAGATAGTCTTTCTGAATGCTAGATATTTGAATTGTTGCATCAAATGATTATGTATTCAACAATTTGCAAACAGAATGATAACGATGGCCATGAAATCGCCAGATTTTTGGTCAACGGTTTTACAAGAATCCTTAAAGGATGGTGGGATAATATCATCACTGAAATCCAACAGATTGAAATTTTAAGTGCATATAAAAGGGTTACAGAACCCATTACAAGAAATGTTCAAACAGAACAAGATGCAGTTTACACTCTTATCAATACCATTTTACATTACTTTGTTGGTGCCTCTACTGATGGTATGGAAGATAGAAGTAGAGAACGTTTACAGAATCTTAGATGCCCTTCTTTATCCCATTTTCAATGGTATAAAGATGTCTTCATGACGAGGGTTGTTAGACGTTCAGACGCTAATTGTGATCATTGGAAAGCCAAATTTATCGATGGCCTTCCAACTCTCTTTGTTGAGAGAATTAGAAAAAAAATTACGGGATAAACATAGCAAAATGTCTATTCCCTATTCAGAATATACTTATGGCCAACTCATAAGATTGGTCGCAGAAAATGGTCTTGGTTTATGTAATGATCTTAAATTACAGAATCAAGTGAAAAAACAAAGTCATAGTGAATTAGGTGAATTTTGTGAACAATTTGCCTATGACACTAAAATCTAGTATCTATCCAAACTTAAAAATAAAAAACATAAATACGGAAAATCTTCAAAGTTTTATTCCAAAAAATCCAGAAAATACAAACCATCTAAACAAATTGTCCAGCAACCACAGCCTCCTAAATCTAAAGGCAAACATAAAACTTCTTACAAAAAGAAAGATAAGTCCACAGTTAAATGTTTTAAATGTGGCCAAACAAGACATTATGCTAATTGTTGCAAAGCTAAAATTCAACAAAAATTAAATGAACTAGCTTTGGACGATGAAATTCAGCTACAAATCCTTCAAATGCTTTCTGAAGATTCCAGCATAAGCTGAAGTTTAGATAATGAACTTGCTGCATTATATTCTTCCAACTCTGACTCAGAATCTGACTCCTCTCCAGAAATTTGTTTTTGCAAACATAATATTAATCAAATTTCAAAAGAAGCTAACTATAGGAAAACAATAGTTGAAATGAATGGACTTGATATTAGTAGCCCTAGTGTAAATGTCCTTAGAAAAAGTGAGCCAAATATGTTAAACATTGCTGACCAGATAAGTAATCCAAAAATGAAATTAAAATATCTAGAACTCTATTATCAACAACAGAAGAAGGAAGAAATCGGTCTTCCTCCTAAACATTACAGTATGAAAGAAGTTTATAAAAGAATTCAGAATACAACTGAAGAAAAACCAATAACTATCCAGGATCTTAAGATGGAAGGAAATGCTTTAAAAGTAAAATTAAGCATTTACAAAAAAATTCACCAAAAAAAAAAAAAGCATTTACAAACAGAAAATATAACTATCAATGCTGATATTAAAAAAATTAATACTTGGACGTGTTAAAAGGGCACAAAACCTTTTTAATTGATTCATCTCCTAGAATGATAAATATCAAGGGCCAAAGATAACTCCAATACTTTTTCCTCCTTTCTTCTTCTTCTTCTTCTTCTTCTTCTTCTTCTTCTTCTTCTTTTCTATGAGGTCTTTATTTTCTTCTTTCTCTTTTTGCATTTTGAAATTTTAAAATAATATTCGCTTGCTTTTTTCTGGTTAACTGTATACACTTGTGCGCAGAAGAAACGTGTCCCATGGATCACCAAGTTCCAGTAGGCCAACAAGTATATTTTCAAGGTCCGTTTCCGTGTCCTATGTTTCCTCCCTGGCCTGTACAATCCCCATCTGGTGGGCTACCAGTCTTCTAAACATATCCTATGCAAGGAATGCCCTACTATCAGAGTTATCTAGGAAATGGCCCATTTTATCAGCCACCTTATCCACCAGTGGAGGATTCTCAATTCAATGTTGGTTATGGAGTAGGACAGAAAAAACACACCATGGATAGTAAAGACAACAATGTTGAATCAAAAGCATAGGAGATGGATGCCACCAAAACAAGGTCACATGGTGATTCGGAGTTGGAGAGGGAAGCTTCACAAAGCTGGGGACCACAAAAGAAGGCCGAAAGATCAGGTAAAAAGAAATCAGGCATGGTTGTTATTCAGAACATCAATTACATCACTTTAAGAGGGAAGAATTCTTCAGGCAATGAATCCCAATCAGTTTCTGACTCTGAAACTGACAAGGAAGCTGGAGATTTTCAGGTCAGTGCTCCAGATAGGATGCACAAGAACTCGTTGTCCTCAAAAAGAAAACGAGGTCATGGATACAACCCTGCTTTGGACTATGAAATGCAGGCTCATGTTGAAGATGCTGCTTCATTGGATAACAGAAATAAGAAAGTTGTAGTAGACATCAAGGAAGGGCCCAAGAAGTCAGACAAGGATCAGAAGTCAAAAGTCGCTCCAGATGCTTTAGATAAGATGACTGTGGGACCAATAAGAAAAGGGAAAAACTTCAAAAAAGAGTCCTTTGGATGATGCACGAGCTCGTGCTGAAAAACTAAGAGCTTTCAAAGCTGATCTCCAGAAAATGAAGAAAGAGAAGGTACATTGCTTATTATACTTCAACACTCTACAACACAGTGAGAAGATTAATAGCGAAACTCTCTATGATACTTGCGATATCACATCATGGGTTTGAAAAAGAGAAACAGCCTCCCCATTAACCCTTTGCAAACCCCACAGTGGCAGGAGCCCCATTCACTGGGCTGCCCTTTAGCTTTAGCTTCACGTTCTTATAGTTACAGTGCAATTTTTCTTTTGGCAGCTTAGCATGTTTAGCATTCCAATGGACTTCTTATATCTTCATGTTGTTTTTTTTACCGGAAGAGAAAGATCGCAAGCGACTGGAAGATTTGAAGATGGAGAGGGAAAAGAGAATTGCAGCAAAAGGTAGTTCGACTGCTCAGTTGGCATCCCCAAAGTAAACCCCGAAAACAATTGCCAACAAAACTTGCGCTAAGCTCTGTCAAAGGAATAAAGTTCTGTGATTCAGAGCCGGGATCATCATCTCCTCTACAGAGATCTAAGATAAGAATTGCTTCAACTGGATCCAGTGAATATCATAAAGCCTCTAAAAGCAATAAATCAAGTAATGGAAGCCACTTTCCAGGGAATAGGTCGACTAGATCAGTTTCATCATTACTAGAGCCAAGGAAAGAGAACAGTGATGTCACTCCAGATCCAAAGGTTCCCATGAATCCAAAGACTATCTAAGCCTAAAATAGTTAGCAGCCCTTATGTTGCTCCAGTGAAGTCACGACGTGCTGAATTAGTATCAAAGCCAAAGCTTTCAAATGAACTTGAGAGGAAAGACATATCTTCCATTATAAACCTTAATAAAAGCAAGGCTGCAACACTTCCTGAACTTAAGATCAGAACATCTAAAGCGCCTTTGGATGTAGGTCGGAACTCAGCTTAACCAGCAAAATAAAGATAAAGGTATAACAATACCAGAATCAAACACTAAAAAAGATGAACCTGAAATTGAAAGAAATTTTCAAGATAATCATCCAGTTTCCATCAATAAAATGCATTATGGGAAATCCAGTAAAACAACACCCAGTAGGTATTATTATCCCAAACCTACTCTAATGGATATTCTTTACGAAGAAGATTTCCTCCAGACACAAAAATCTTATCATGGAAAAACCATTTATGAATGGAATATAGATAGTCTTTCTGAATGCCGGATATTTGAATTGTTGCATCAAATGATTATGTATTCAACAATTTGCAAACAGAATGATAACGATGGCCATGAAATCGCCAGATTTTTGGTCAACGGTTTTACAAGAATCCTTAAAGGATGGTGGGATAATATCATCACTGAAACCCAACAGATTGAAATTTTAAGTGCATATAAAAGGGTTACAGAACCCATTACAAGAAATGTTCAAACAGAACAAGATGCAGTTTACACTCTTATCAAAACCATTTTACATCACTTTGTTGGTGCCTCTACTAATGGTATTGAAGATAGAAGTAGAGAACTTTTACAGAATCTTAGATGCCCTTCTTTATCCCATTTTCGATGGTATAAAGATGTCTTCATGATGAGGGTTGTTAGACGTTCAGACGCTAATTGGGATCATTGGAAAGCCAAATTTATCGATGGCCTTCCAACTCTCTTTGCTGAGAGAATTAGAAAAAAAATTACGGGATAAACATAGCAAAATGTCTGTTCCCTATTCAGAATATACCTATGGCCAACTCATAAGATTGGTCACAGAAAAAGGTCTTGCTTTATGTAATGATCTTAAATTACAGAATCAAGTGAAAAAGCAAAGTCATAAGGAATTAGGTGAATTTTGTGAACAACTTGCCTATGACACTAAAATCTAGTATCTATCCAAACATAAAAATAAAAAACATAAATATGGAAAATCATCAAAGTTTTGTTCCAAAAAATCCAGAAAATACAAACCATCTAAACAAATTGTCCAGCAACCACAGCCTCCTAAATCTAAAGGCAAACATAAAACTTCTTACAAAAAGAAAGATAAGTCCACAGTTAAATGTTTTAAATGTGGCCAAACAGGACATTATGGTAATTGTTGCAAAGCTAAAATTCAACAAAAATTAAATGAACTAGCTTTGGACGATGAAATTCAGCTACAAATCCTTCAAATGCTTTCTGAAGATTCCAGCATAACCTCAAGTTCAGATAATGAACTTGCTGCATTATATTCTTCCAACTCTGACTCAGAATCTGACTCCTCTCCAGAAATTTGTTTCTGCAAGCATAATATTAATCAAATTTCAGAAGAAGCTAACTATAGGAAAACAATAGTTGAAATGAAAGGACTTGATATTAGTAGCCCTAGTATCAATGTCCTTACGAAAAGTGAGCAAAATATGTCAAACATTGCTAACCAGATAACTAATCCAGAAATGAAATTAAAATATCTAGAACTCTATTATCAACAACAGAAGAAGGAAGAAATCGGTCTTCCTCCTAAACATTACAGAATGAAAGAAGTTTATAAAAGAATTCAGAATACGGCTGAAGAAAAACCAATAACTATCCAGGATATTAAGATGGAAGGAAATGCTTTAAAAGTAAAATTAAGCATTTAAAAAAATTCACCAAAAAAAAAAAAAAGCATTTACAAACAGCACATATAACTATCAATACTGAAATTAAAAAAATTAATACTTGGACGTCTTAAAAGGGCACAAAACCTTTTTAATTGATTTATCTCCTAGAATGATAAATATCAAGGGCCAAAGATAACTCCAATACTTTTTCGTTCTTTCTTCTTCTTCTTCTTCTTTTCTATGAGGTCTTTATTTTCTTCTTTCACTTTTTGCATTTTGAAATTTTAAAATAATTTTCACTTGCTTTTTTCTGGTTAACTGTATACACTTGTGCACAGAAGAAATGTGTCCCATGGATCACCAAGTTCCAGTAGGCCAACAAGTAAATTTTCAAGGTCCGTTTCCGCGTCCTATGTTTCCTCCCTGGCCTGTACAATCCCCATCTGGTGCGCTGGCAGTCTTCTAACCATATCCTGTGCAAGGAATGCCCTACTATTAGAGTAATCTAAAAAATGGCCCATTTTATCAGCCACCTTATCCACCAGTGGAGGATTCTCGATTCAATTTTGGTTATGGAGCAGGACAGAAAAAACACACCATGGATAGTAAAGACAACAACGTTGAATCAGAAGCATGGGAGATGGATGCCACCAAAACAAGGTCACATGGTGATTCGGAGTTGGAGAGCGAAGCCTCACAAAGCTGGGGACCACAAAAGAAGGCCGGAAGATCATGTAAAAAGAAATCAGGCATGGTTGTTATTCAGAACATCAATTACATCACTTCAAGAGGGAAGAATTCTTCAGGCAATGAATCCCAATCAGTTTTTGACTCTGAAACTGACAAGGAAGCTGGAGATTTTCAGGTCAGTGCTCCAGATAGGATGCACAAGAACTCGTTGTCCTCAAAAAGAAAACGAGGTCATGGATACAACCCTGCTTTGGACTATGAAATTCAGGCTCATGTTGAAGATGCTGCTTCATTGGATAATAGAAATAAGGAAGTTGTAGTAGATATCAAGCAAGGTTCCAGGAAGTCAGACAAGGATCAGAAGTCAAAAGTCGCTCCAGATGCTTTAGATAAGAAGACTGTGGGACCAATAAGAAAAGGGAAAAACTTCAAAAAAGAGTCCTTCGGATGATGCACGAGCTCGTGCTGAAAAACTAAGAGCTTTCAAAGCTGATCTCCAGAAAATGAAGAAAGAGAAGGTACAGTGCTTATTACACTTCAACACTCTACAACACCGTGAGAAGATTAATAGCAAAACTCCTTATGATACTTGTGATATCACATCATGGGTTTGAAAAAGAGAAACAGCCTCCTCATTAACCCTTTACAATCCCCACAGTGGCAGGAGCCCCTTTCACTGGGCTGCCATTTAGCTTTAGCTTCATGTTCTTATAGTTACAGTGCAATTTTTCTTTTGGCAGCTTAGCATGTTTGGCATTCCAATGGACTTCTTATGTCCTCAAGTTGTTTTTTTTACCGGAAGAGAAAGACCGCAAGCGACTGGAAGCTTTGAAGATGGAGAGGGAAAAGAGAATTGCAGCAAAAGGCAGTTCGACTGCTCAGTTGGCATCCTCACAAAAAACCCCGAAAACAATTGCCAACAAAACTTGCGCTAAGCTCTGTCAAAGGAATAAAGTTCAGTGATTCAGAACCGGGATCATCATCTCCTCTACAGAGATCTAAGATAAGAATTGCTTCAACTGGATCCAGTGAATCTCATAAAGCCTCTAAAAGCAATAAATCAAGTAATGGAAGCCACTTTCCAGGGAATAGGTCGACTAGATCAGTTTCATCATTACTAGAGCCAAGGAAAGAGAACAGTGATGTCACTCCAGATCCAATGGTTCCCATGAATCCAAAGACTATCTGAGCCTAAAATAGTTAGCAGCCCTTATGTTGCTCCAGTGAAGTCACGATGTGCCGAATTAGTATCAAAGCCAAAGCTTTGAAATGAACTTGAGAGGAAAGACATATCTGCTATTATAAACCTTGATAAAAGCAAGGCTGCAACACTTCCTGAACTTAAGATCAGAACATCTAAAGCGCCTTTGGATGTAGGCCGGAACTCAGCTTAACCAACAAAATAAAGATAAAGGTATAACAATACCAGAATCAAACACTGAAAAAGATAAACCTGAAATTGAAAGCAATTTTCAAGATAATCATCCAGTTTCCATCAATAAAATGCATTATGGGAACTCCAGTAAAACAACACCCAGTAGGTGTTATTATCCCAAACCTACTCAAATGGATATTCTTTACGAAGAAGATTTCCTCCAGAGACAAAAATCTTATCATGGAAAAACCATTTATGAATGGAATATAGATTGTCTTTCTGAATGCTAGATATTTGAATTGTTGCATCAAATGATTATGTATTCAACAATTTGCAAACAGAATGATAACGATGGCCATGAAATCGCCAGAATTTTGGTCAACGGTTTTACAAGAATCCTTAAAGGATGGTGGGATAATATCATCACTGAAACCCAACAGATTGAAATTTTAAGTGCATATAAAAGGGTTACAGAACCCATTACAAGAAATGTTCAAACAGAACAAGATGCAGTTTGCACTCTTATCAATACCATTTTACATCACTTTGTTGGTGCCTCTACTGATGGTATTGAAGATAGAAGTAGAGAAGTTTTACAGAATCTTAGATGCCCTTCTTTATCCCATTTTCGATGGTATAAAGATGTCATCATGATGAGGGTTGTTAGACGTTCAGACGCTAATTGTGATCATTGGAAAGCCAAATTTATCGATGGCCTTCCAACTCTCTTTGCTGAGAGAATTAGAAAAAAAATTACGGGATAAACATAGCAAAATGTCTGTTCCCTATTCAGAATATACCTATAGCCAACTCATAAGATTGGCCACAGAAAAAGGTCTTGCTTTATGTAATGAACTTAAATTACAGAATCAAGTGAAAAAACAATGTCAAAATGAATTAGGTGAATTTTGTGAACAATTTGCCTATGACACTAAAATCTAGTATCTATCCAAACATAAAAATAAGAAACGTAAATATGGAAAATCTTCAAAGTTTTATTCCAAAAAATCCAGAAAATACAAACCATCTAAACAAATTGTCCAGCAACCACAGCCTCCTAAATCTAAAGGCAAACATAAAACTTCTTACAAAAAAAAGATAAGTCTGCAGTTAAATGTTTTAAATGTGGCCAAACAGGACATTATGCTAATTGTTGCAAAGCTAAAATTCAACAAAAACTAAATGAACTAGCTTTGGATGATGAAATTCAGCTACAAATCCTTCAAATGCTTTCTGAAGATTCCAGCATAAGCTGAAGTTCAGATAATGAACTTGCTGCATTATATTCTTCCAACTCTGACTCAGAATTTGTCTCCTCTCCAGAAATTTGTTTCTGCAAACATAATATTAATCAAATTTCAGAAGAAGCTAAATATAGGAAAACAATAGTCGAAATGAAAGGACTTGATACTAGTAGCCCTAGTATCAACGTCCTTACAAAAAGTGAGCAAAATATGTCAAACATTGCTGACCAGATAACTAATCCAGAAATGAAATTAAAATATCTAGAACTCTATTATCAACAACAGAAGAAATAAGAAATCGGTCTTCCTTCTAAACATTACAGTATGAAAGAAGTTTATAAAAGAATTCAGAATACAACTGAAGAAAAACCAATAACTATCTAGGATCTTAAGATGGAAGGAAATGCTTTAAAAGTAAAATTAAGCATTTACAAAAAAATTCACCGAAAAAAAAAAGCATTTACAAACAGAAAATATAACTATCAATGCTGATATTATAAAAATTAATACTTGGACGTGTTAAAAGGGCACAAAACCTTTTTAATTGATTTATCTCCTAGAATGATAAATATCAAGGGCCAAAGATAACTCCAATACTTTTTTGTTCTTTCTTCTTCTTCTTCTTCTTTTCTATGAGGTCTTTATTTTCCTCTTTCACTTTTTGCATTTTGAAATTTTAAAATAATTTTCACTTTCTTTTTTCTGGTTAACTGTATACACTTGTGCGCAGAAGAAACGTGTCCCATGGATCATGAAGTTCCAGTAGGCCAACAAGTACATTTTCAAGGTCCGTTTCCGCATCCTATGTTTCCTCTCTGGCCTGTACAATCCCCATCTGGTGCGCTGGCAGTCTTCTAACCATATCCTGTGCAAGGAATGCCCTACTATCAGAGTTATCTAGGAAATGGCCCATTTTATCAGCCACCTTATCCACCAGTGGAGGATTCTCGATTCAACGTTGGTTATGGAGCAGGACAGAAAAAACACACCATGGATAGTAAAGACAACAATGTTGAATTAGAAGCATGGGAGATGGATGCCACCAAAACAAGGTCACATGGTGATTCGGAGTTGGAGAGCGAAGCTTCACAAAGCTGGGGACCACAAAAGAAGGCCGGAAGATCAGGTAAAAAGAAATCTGGCATGGTTGTTAATCAGAACATCAATTACATCACTTCAAGAGGGATGAATTCTTCAGGCAATGAATCCCAATCAGTTTCTGACTCTGAAACTGACAAGGAAGCTGGAGATTTTCAGGTCAGTGCTCCAGATAGGATGCACAAGAACTCGTTGTCCTCAAAAAGAAAACGAGGTCATGGATACAACCTTGCTTTGGACTATGAAATGCAGGCTCATGTTGAAGATGCTGCTTCATTGGATAACAGAAATAAGGAAGTTGTAGTAGATATCAAGCAAGGGTCCAAGAAGTCAGACAAGGATCAGAAGTCAAAAGTCGCTCCAGATGCTTTAGATAAGAAGACTGTGGGACCAATAAGAAAAGGGAGAAACTTCAAAAGAGAGTCCTTTGGATGATGCACGAGCTCGTGCTGAAAAACTAAGAGCTTTCAAAGCTGATCTCCAGAAAATGAAGAAAGAGAAGGTACGTTGCTTATTACACTTCAACACTCTACAACACAGTGAGAAGATTAATAGCAAAACTCCTTATGATACTTGTGATATCACATCATGGGTTTGAAAAAGAGAAACAGCCTCCCCATTAACCCTTTGCAAACCCCACAGTGGCAGCAGCCCCATTCACTGGGCTGCCCTTTAGCTTTAGCTTCATGTTCTTATAGTTACAGTGCAATTTTTCTTTTGGCAGCTTATCATGTTTGGCATTCCAATGGACTTCTTATATCTTCAAGTTGTTTTTTTCACCGGAAGAGAAACATTGCAAGCGACTGGAAGCTTTGAAGATGGAGAGGGAAAAGAGAATTGCAGCAAAAAGCAATTCGACTGCTCAGTTGGCATCCTCACAAAAAACCCCGAAAACAATTGCCAACAAAACTTGCGCTAAGCTCTGTCAAAGGAATAAAGTTCTGTGATTTAGAGCCGGGATCATCATCTCCTATACAGAGATCTAAGATAAGAATTGCTTCAACTGGATAGAGTGAATCTCATAAAGCCTCTAAAAGCAACAAATCAAGTAATGGAAACCACTTTCCAGGGAATAGGTCGACTAGATCAGTTTCATCATTACCAGAGCCAAGGAAAGAGAACAGTGATGTCACTCCAGATCCAAAGGTTCCCATGAATCCAAAGACTATCTGTGCCTAAAATAGTTAGCAGCCCTTATGTTGCTCCAGTGAAGTCACGATGTGCTGAATTAGTATCAAAGCCAAAGCTTTCAAATGAACTTGAGAGGAAAGACATATCTGGTATTATAAACCTTGATAAAAGCAAGGCTGCAACACTTCCTAAACTTAAGATCAGAACATCTAAAGCGCCTTTGGATGTAGGCCGGAACTCAGCTTAACCAGCAAAATAAAGATAAAGGTATAACAACACCAGAATCAAACACTAAGAAAGATGAACCTGAAATTGAAAGCAATTTTCAAGATAATCATCCAGTTTCCATCAATAAAATGCATTATGGGAACTCCAGTAAAACAACACCCAGTAGGTATTATTATCCCAAACCTACTCTAATGGATATTCTTTACGAAGAAGATTTCCTCCAGACACAAAAATCTTATCATGGAAAAACCATTTATGAATGGAATATAGATTGTCTTTCTAAATGCCAGATATTTGAATTGTTGCATCAAATGATTATGTATTCAACAATTTGCAAACAGAATGATGACGATGGCCATGAAATCGCCAGAATTTTGGTCAACGGTTTTACAAGAATCCTTAAAGGATGGTGGGATAATATCATCACTGAAACCCAACAGATTGAAATTTTAAGTGCATATAAAAGGGTTAAAGAACCCATTACAAGAAATGTTCAAACAGAACAAGATGCAGTTTACACTCTTATCATTACCATTTTACATCACTTTGTTGGTGCCTCTACTGATGGTATTGAAGATAGAAGTAGAGAACTTTTACAGAATCTTAGATGCCCTTCTTTATCCCATTTTCAATGGTATAAAGATGTCTTCATGATGAGGGTTGTTAGAAGTTCAGACGCTACTTGGGATCATTGGAAAGCCAAATTTATCGATGGCCTTCCAACTCTCTTTGCTGAGAGAATTAGAAAAAAAATTACGGGATAAACATAGCAAAATGACTATTCCCTATTCAGAATATACCTATGGCCAACACATAAGATTGGTCACAGAAAAAGGTCTTGCTTTATGTAATGATCTTAAATTATCGAATCAAGTGAAAAAACAAAGTCATAATGAATTAGGTGAATTTTGTGAACAATTTGCCTATGACACTAAAATCTAGTATCTATCCAAACATAAAAATAAAAAACATAAATATGGAAAATCTTCAAAGTTTTATTCCAAAAAATCCAGAAAATACAAACCATCTAAACAAATTGTCCAGCAACCACAGCCTCCTAAATCTAAAGGCAAACATAAAACTTCTTACAAAATGAAAGATAAGTCCACAGTTAAATCTTTTAAATGTGGCCAAACAGGACATTATGCTAATTATTGCAAAGCTAAAATTCAACAAAAATTAAATGAACTAGCTTTGGACGATGAAATTCAGCTACAAATCCTTCAAATGCTTTCTGAAGATTCCAGCATAAGCTCAAGTTCAGATAATGAACTTGCTGCATTATACTCTTCGACCTCTGACTCAGAATCTGACTCCTATCCAGAAATTTGTTTCTGCAAACATAATATTAATCAAATTTCAGAAGAAGCTAACTATAGGAAAACAATAGTTGAATTGAAAGGACTTGATTCTAGTGGCCCTAGTATCAATGTCCTTACAAAAAGTGAGCAAAATATGTCAAACATTGCTGACCAGATTACTAATCTAGAAATGAAATTAAAATATCTAGAACTCTATTATCAACAACAGAAGAAGGAAGAAATCGGTCTTCCTCCTAAACATTACAGTATGAAAGAAGTTTATAAAAGAATAAGAATACAACTGAAGAAAAACAAAATAACTATCCAGGATCTTAAGATGGAAGGAAATGCTTTAAAAGTAAAATTAAGCATTTACAAAAAAATTCACCAAAAAAAAAAAAGCATTTACAAACAGCAAATATAACTATCAATGCTGATATTAAAAAAATTAATACTTGGACGTGTTAAAAGGGCACAAAACCTTTTTAATTGATTTATCTCCTAGAATGATAAATATCAAGGGCCAAACATAACTCCAATACTTTTTCGTTCTTTCTTCTTCATTTTCTTCTTTTCTATGAGGTCTTTAATTTCTTCTTTCACTTTTTGCATTTTGAAATTTTAAAATAATTTTCACTTGCTTTTTTCTGGTTAACTGTATACACTTGTGTGCAGAAGAAACGTGTCCCATGGATCACCAAGTTCCAGTTGGCCAACAAGTATATTTTAAAGGTCCGTTTCCGTGCCCTATGTTTCCTCCCTGGCCTGTACAATCCCCATCTGGTGCGCTGCCAGTCTTCTAACCATATCCTATGCAAGGAATGCCCTACTATCAGAGTTATCTTGGAAATGGCCCATTTTATCAGCCACCTTATCCACCGGTGGAGGATTCTAGATTCAATGTTGTTCATGGAGCAGGACAGAAAAAACACACCATGGATAGTAAAGACAACAATGTTGAATCAGAAGCATGGGAGATGGATGCCACCAAAACAAGGTCACATGGTGATTCGGAGTTGGAGAGCGAAGCTTCACAAAGCTGGGGAACACAAAAAAAGGCCGGATGATCAGGTAAAAAGAAATCAGGCATGGTTGTTATTCAGAACATCAATTAGATCACTTCAAGAGGGAAGAATTCTTCAGGCAATGAATCCCAATCAGTTTCTGACTCTGAAACTGACAAGGAAGCTGGAGATTTTCAGGTCAGTGGTCTAGATAGGATGCACAAGAACTCGTTGTCCTCAAAAAGAAAACAAGGTCATGGATACAACCCTGCTTTGGACTATGAAATGCAGGCTCATGTTGAAGATGCTGCTTCATTGGATAACAGAAATAAGGAAGTTGTAGTAGATATCAAGCAAGGGTCCAAGAAGTCAAACAAGGATCAGAAGTCAAAAGTTGCTCCAGATGCTTTAGATAAGAAGACTGTGGGACCAATAAGAAAAGGGAAAAACTTCAAAAAAGAGTCCTTCGGATGATGCACGAGCTCGTGCTGAAAAACTAAGAGCTTTCAGAGCTGATCTCTAGAAAATGAAGAAAGAGAATGTACATTGCTTATTATACTTCAACACTCTACAACACAGTGAGAAGATTAATAGCAAAACTCCTTATGATACTTGCGATATCACATCATGGGTTTGAAAAAGAGAAACAGCCTCCCCATTAACCCTTTGCAAACCCCACAGTGGCAGGAGCCCCATTCACTGGGCTGCCCTTTAGCTTTAGCTTCATGTTCTTATAGTTATAGTACAATTTTTGTTTTGGCAGCTTAGCATGTTTGGCATTCCAATGGACTTCTTATATCTTCAAGTTTTTTTTTTACTGGAAGAGAAAGATCGCAAGCGACTGGAAGCTTTGAAGATGGAGAGGGAAAAGAGAATTGCAGCAAAAGGCTGTTCGACTGCTCAGTTGGCATCCTCACAAAAAACCCCGAAAACAATTGCCAACGAAACTTGCGCTAAGCTCTGTCAAAGGAATAAAGTTCAGTGATTCAGAGCCGGGATCATCATCTCCTCTACAGGGATCTAAGATAAGAATTGGTTCTACTGGATCCAGTGAATCTCATAAAGCCTCTAAAAGCAACGAATCAAGTAACGGAAGCCACTTTCCAGGGAATAGGTCGACTAGATCAGTTTTATCATTACCAGAGCCAAGGAAAGAGAACAGTGATGTCACTCCAGATCCAAAGGTTCCCATGAATCCAAAGACTATCTGAGCCTAAAATAGTTAGCAGCCCTTATGTTGCTCCAGTGAAGTCACGATGTGCTGAATTAGTATCAAAGCCAAAGCTTTCAAATGAACTTGGGAGGAAAGACATATCTGCTATTATAAACCTTGATAAAAGCAAGGCTGCAACACTTCCTGAACTTAAGATCAGAACATCTAAAGCGCCTTTGGATGTAGGCCGGAACTCAGCTTAACCAGCAAAATAAAGATAAAGGTATAACAATACCAGAATCAAACACTAAAAAAGATGAACCTGAAATTGAAAGTAATTTTCAAGATAATCATCCAGTTTCCATCAATAAAATGCATTATGGGAACTCCAGTAAAACAACACCCAGTAGGTATTATTATCCCAAACCTACTCTAATGGATATTCTTTACGAAGAAGATTTCCTCCAGACACAAAAATCTTATCATGGAAAAACCATTTATGAATGGAATATAGATAGTCTTTCTGAATGCCAGATATTTGAATTGTTGCATCAAATGATTATGTATTCAACAATTTGCAAACAGAATGATAACGATGGCCATGAAATCGCCAGAATTTTGGGCAACGGTTTTACAAGAATCCTTAAAGGATGGTGGGATAATATCATCACTGAAACCCAACAGATTGAAATTTTAAGTCCATATAAAAGGGTTACAGAACCCATTACAAGAAATGTTCAAACAGAACAAGATGCAGTTTGCACTCTTATCAATACCAATTTACATCACTTTGTTGGTGCCTCTACTGATGGTATTGAAGATAGAAGTAGAGAACTTTTACAGAATCTTAGATGCCCTTCTTTATCCCATTTTCGATGGTATAAAGATGTCTTCATGATGAGGGTTGTTAGACGTTCAGACGCTAATTGGGATCATTGGAAAGCCAAATTTATCGATGGCCTTCCAACTCTCTTTGCTGAGAGAATTAGAAAAAAAATTACGGGATAAACATAGCAAAATGTCTGTTCTCTATTCAGAATATACCTATGGCCAACTCATAAGATTGGTCACAGAAAAAGGTCTTGCTTTATGTAATGATCTTAAATTACAGAATCAAGTGAAAAAACAAAGTCATAATGAATTAGGTGAATTTTTTGAACAATTTGCCTGTGACACTAAAATCTAGTATCTATCCAAACATAAAAATAAAAAACATAAATATGGAAAATCTTCAAAGTTTTATTCCAAAAAATCCAGAAAATACAAACCATCTAAACAAATTGTCCAGCAACCACAGCCTCCTAAATCTAAAGGCAAACATAAAACTTCTTACAAAAAGAAAGATAAGTCCACAGTTAAATGTTTTAAATGTGGCCAAACAGGACATTATGCTAATTGTTGCAAAGCTAAAATTCAACAAAAATTAAATGAACTAGCTTTGGACGATGAAATTCAGCTACAAATCCTTCAAATGCTTTCTGAAGATTCCAACATAACCTCAAGTTCGGATAATGAGCTTGCTGCATTATATTCTTCCAACTCTGACTCAGAATCTGACTCCTCTCCAGAAATTTGTTTCTGCAAGCATAATATTAATCAAATTTCAGAAGAAGCTAACTATAGGAAAACATTAGTTGAAATGAAAGGACCTGATATTAGTAGCCCTAGTATCAATGTTCTTACGAAAAGTGAGCAAAATATGTCAAACATTGCTGACCAGATAACTAATCCAGAAATGAAATTAAAATAACCAGAACTCTATTATCAACAACAGAAGAAGGAAGAAATCGGTCTTCCTCCTAAACATTACAGTATGAAAGAAGTTTACAAAAGAATTCAGAATACAACTGAAGAAAAACCAATAACTATCCAGGATCTTAAGATGGAAGGAAATGCTTTAAAAGTAAAATTAAGCATTTACAAAAAAATTCACCAAAAAAAAAAAAGCATTTACAAACAGCAAATATAACTATCATTGCTGATATTAAAAAAATTAATACTTGGACGTGTTAAAAGGGCACAAAACCTTTTTAATTGATTTATCTCCTAGAATGATAAATATCAAGGGCCAAACATAACTCCAATACTTTTTCGTTCTTTCTTCTTCTTCTTCTTCTTCTTCTTCTTCTTCTTCTTTTCAATGAGGTCTTTATTTTCTTCTTTCACTTTTTGCATTTTGAAATTTTAAAATAATTTTCACTTGCTTTTTTCTGGTTAATTGTATACACTTGTGCGCAGAAGAAACGTGTCCCATGGATCACCAAGTTCCAGTTGGCCAACAAGTATATTTTAAAGGTCCGTTTCCGTGTCCTATGTTTCCTCCCTGGCTTGTACAATCCCCATCTGGTGCGCTGCCAGTCTTCTAACCATATCCTATGCAAGGAATGCCCTACTATCAGAGTTATGTAGGAAATGGCCGATTTTATCAGCCACCTTATCCACCAGTGGAGGCTTCTCGATTCAATGTTGGTTATGGAGCAGGATAGAAAAAACACACCATGGATAGTAAAGACAACAATGTTGAATCAGAAGCATGGGAGATGGATGCCACCAAAACAAGGTCACATGGTGATTCGGAGTTGGAGAGCGAAGCTTCACAAAGCTGGGGAACACAAAAAAAGGCCGGAAGATTAGGTAAAAAGAAATCAGGCATGGTTGTTATTCAGAACATCAATTACATCACTTCAAGAGGGAAGAATTCTTCAGGCAATGAATCCCAATCAGTTTCTGACTCTGAAACTGACAAGGAAGCTGGAGATTTTCAGGTCAGTGTTCCAGATAGGATGCATAAGAACTCGTTGTCCTCAAAAAGAAAACAAGGTCATGGATACAACCCTGCTTTGTACTATGAAATGCAGGCTTATGTCGAAGATGCTGCTTCATTGGATAACAGAAATAAGGAAGTTGTTGTAGATATCAAGCAATGGTCCAAGAAGTCAGACAAGGATCAGAAGTCAAAAATCGCTCCAGATGCTTTAGATAAGAAGACTGTGGGACCAATAAGAAAAGGGAAAAACTTCAAAAAAGAGTCCTTCGGATGATGCACGAGCTCGTGCTGAAAAACTAAGAGCTTTCAAAGCTGATCTCCAGAAAATGAAGAAAGAGAAGGTACATTGCTTATTATACTTCAACACTCTACAACACAGTGAGAAGATTAATAGCAAAACTCCTTATGATACTTGCGATATCACATCATGGGTTTGAAAAAGAGAAACAGCCTCCCCATTAACCCTTTGCAAACCCCACAGTGGCAGGAGCCCCATTCACTGGGCTACCCTTTAGCTTTAGCTTCATGTTCTTATAGTTACAGTGCAATTTTTCTTTTGGCAGCTTAGCATGTTTGGCATTCCAATGGACTTCTTATATCTTCAAGTTGGTTTTTTTACTGGAAGAGAAAGATCGCAAGCGACTGGAAGCTTTGAAGATGGAGAGGGAAAAGAGAATTGCAGCAAAAGGCAGTTCGACTGCTCAGTTGGCATCCTCACAAAAAACCCCGAAAACAATTGCCAACGAAACTTACGCTAAGCTCTGTCAAAGGAATAAAGTTCAGTGATTCAGAGTCGGGATCATCATCTCCTCTACAGAGATCTGAGATAAGAATTGCTTCAACTGGATCCAGTGAATCTCATAAAGCCTCTAAAAGCAACAAATCAAGTAATGGAAGCCACTTTCCAGGGAATAGGTCGACTAGATCAGTTTCATCATTACCAGAGCCAAGGAAAGAGAACAGCGATGTCACTCCAGATCCAAAGGTTCCCATGAATCTAAAGACTATCTGAGCCTAAAATAGTTAGCAGCCCTTATGTTGCTCCAGTGAAGTCACGACGTGCTGAATTAGTATCAAAGCCAAAGCTTGCAAATGGACTTGAGAGGAAAGACATATCTGCTATTATAAACCTTGATAAAAGCAAGGCTGCAACACTTCCTGAACTTAAGATCAGAACATCTAAAGCGCCTTTGGATGTAGGCCGGAACTCAGCTTAACCAGCAAAATAAAGATAAAGGTATAACAATACCAGAATCAAACACTAAAAAAGATGAACCTGAAATTGAAAGTAATTTTCAAGATAATCATCCAGTTTCCATCAATAAAATGCATTATGGGAACTCCAGTAAAACAACACCCAGTAGGTATTATTATCCCAAACCTACTCTAATGGATATTCTTTACGAAGAAGATTTCCTCCAGACACAAAAATCTTATCATGGAAAAACCATTTATGAATGGAAAATAGATTGTCTTTCTGAATGCCAGATATTTGAATTGTTGCATCAAATGATTATGTATTCAACAATTTGCAAACAGAATGATAACGATGGCCATGAAATCGTTATCATTCTGCTTGCAAATTGTTGAATACATAATCATTTGATGCAACAATTCAAATATCTGGCATTCAGAAAGACAATCTATTTTCCATTCATAAATGGTTTTTCCATGATAAGATTTTTGTCTCTGGCGGAAATCTTCTTCGTAAAGAATATCCATTAGAGTAGGTTTGGGATAATAATACCTACTGGGTGTTGTTTTACTGGAGTTCCCATAATGCATTTTATTGATGGAAACTGGATGATTATCTTGAAAATTGCTTTCAATTTCAGGTTCATCTTTTTTAGTGTTTGATTCTGGTATTGTTATACCTTTATCTTTATTTTGCTGGTTAAGCTGAGTTCCGGCC
>NW_021024708.1:431558-453358 GCF_004153795.1 Camellia sinensis
TTGGTCAATTGCGTTTTACAAGAATCCTTAAAGATGGTGGGATATATATCATCATCTGAACAAACAGATGTTGAAATTTTAGTGCCATATAAAAGGGTTACAGAACCCATTACAGAAATGTTCAACAGAACAAGATGCTAGTTTAACTCTTATCAATACCATTTGCTTCTACTCAGAATCTTTGTTTGTGGTGGCCTGAAGGCCTGGTGGAGCGTAGTGTGAGTATCGTATATGGAATAGGAGAATGTGTCCAGCGAGAATTTGTATCCTAGACGTAATCTTATGACGCTTCCTCATGTGTTGATTGTGTTGGGACTAAGATCGTCCCGGATGAAGTGGGGACTTGCTAGTATTGGATGATTGGTAGATTATTCGCTGCAGTTGTTAGGGTTCTTTTGCTTAGAAAGGGAGTGGGTTCAAAGTTCTTGACGAAGCTATTAACAAAAACATTTATCGATGGCCTTCCAACTCTCTTTGCTGAGAGAATTAGAAAAAAAAATACGGGATAAACATTAGCAAAATGTCTATTCCCTATTAAGAATAATACCTATGGCGACTCCATAGATTGGTTCACAGAAAAAGGTCTTGCTTTTATGATTAATGATCTTAAATTACAGAATCATGAAAAAACAAAGTCATAATGAAATTAAGTGATTTTGTGAACATTTCCTAATGACACTTAAAATCTAGTATCTATTAAATCCATAAAAATAAAAACATAAATATGGAAAATCTTCAAAGTTTTTTCCAAAAAAATCCAGAAAATACAAAACCATCTAAAACAAATTGTCCAGCAACCACAGCGCTCCTAAATCTAAAGGCAAACATAAACTTTCTTACAAAAGAAAGATAAGGTCCCACAGTAAATGTTTTAAATTTGGCCAAACAGGACATTATGCAAATTGTTGCAAAGCTAAAATCAACAAAAATTAAATGAACTAGCTTTGGGACGATGAAATTCAGCTACAAATCCTTCAAATGCTTTCTGAGATTCCGCAGCAAAGCTCAGTTCAGATAATGAACTGCATGGACCATTATTATTCTTCCAACTCTGACTCAGAAATCTGACTGCCTCTCCAGAAAATTTGTTTTGCAAACATAATATTAATCAAATTTCAGAAGAAGCTAACTATAGGAAAACAATAGTTGAAATGAATGGACTTGATATTAGTAGCCCTAGTATCAATGTCCTTACAAAAAGTGAGCAAAATATGTCAAACATTGCTGACCAGATAACTAATCCAGAAATGAAATTAAAATATCTAGAACTCTATTATCAACAACAGAAGAAGGAAGAAATCGGTCTTCCTCCTAAACATTACAGTATGAAAGAAGTTTATAAAAGAATTCAGAATACAACTGAAGAAAAACCAATAACTATCCAGGATCTTAAGATGGAAGGAAATGCTTTAAAAGTAAAATTAAGCATTTACAAAAAAATTCCCCAAAAAAAAAAAAGCATTTACAAACAGCAAATATAACTATCAATGCTGATATTAAAAAAATTAATACTTGGACGTGTTAAAAGGGCACAAAGCCTTTTTAATTGATTTATCTCCTAGAATGATAAATATCAAGGGCCAAACATAACTCCAATACTTTTTCGTTCTTTCTTCTTCTTCTTCTTTTCTATGAGGTCTTTATTTTCTTCTTTCACTTTTTGCATTTTGAAATTTTAAAATAATTTTCACTTGCTTTGTTCTGGTTAACTGTATACACTTGTGTGCAAAAGAAACGTGTCCCATGGATCACCAAGTTCCAGTTGGCCAACAAGTATATTTTAAAGGTCCGTTTCCGTGCCCTATGTTTCCTCCCTGGACTGTACAATCCCCATCTGGTGCGCTGCCAGTCTTCTAACCATATCCTATGCAAGGAATGCCCTACTATCAGAGTTATCTAGGAAATGGCCCATTTTATCAGCCACCTTATCCACCAGTGGAGGATTCTAGATTCAATGTTGTTCATGGAGCAGGACATAAAAAACACACCATGGATAGTAAAGACAACAATGTTGAATCAGAAGCATGGAGATGGATGCCACCAAAACAAGGTCACATGGTGATTCGGAGTTGGAGAGCAAACCTTCACAAAGCTGGGGAACACAAAAAAAGGCCGGATGATCAGGTAAAAAGAAATCAGGCATGGTTGTTATTCAGAACATCAATTAGATCACTTCAAGAGGGAAGAATTCTTCAGGCAATGAATCCCAATCAGTTTCTGACTCTGAAATTGACAAGGAAGCTGGAGATTTTCAGGTCAGTGCTCTAGATAGGATGCACAAGAACTCGTTGTCCTCAAAAAGAAAACAAGGTCAAGGATACAACCCTGCTTTGGACTATGAAATGTAGGCTCATGTTGAAGATGCTGCTTCATTGGATAATAGAAATAAGGAAGTTGTAGTAGATATCAAGCAAGGGTCCAAGAAGTCAGACAAGGATCAGAAGTCAAAAGTCGCTCCAGATGCTTTAGATAAGAAGACTGTGGGACCAATAAGAAAAGGGAAAAACTTCAAAAAAGAGTCCTTCGGATGATGCACGAGCTCGTGCTGAAAAACTAAGAGCTTTCAGAGCTGATCTCCAGAAAATGAAGAAAGAGAATGTACATTGCTTATTATACTTCAACACTCTACAACATAGTGAGAAGATTAATAGCAAAACTCCTTATGATACTTGCGATATCACATCATGGGTTTGAAAACGAGAAACAGCCTCCCCATTAACCCTTTGCAAACCCCACAGTGGCAGGAGCCCCATTCACTGGGCTGCCCTTTAGCTTTAGCTTCATGTTCTTATAGTTATAGTGCAATTTTTGTTTTGGCAGCTTAGCATGTTTGGCATTCCAATGGACTTCTTATATCTTCAAGTTGTTTTTTTTACTGGAAGAGAAAGATCGCAAGCGACTGGAAGCTTTGAAGATGGAGAGGGAAAAGAGAATTGCAGCCAAAGGCAGTTCGACTGCTCAGTTGGCATCCTCACAAAAAACCCCGAAAACAATTGCCAACGAAACTTGCGCTAAGCTCTGTCAAAGGAATAAACTTCAGTGATTCAGAGCCGGGATCATCATCTCCTCTACAGAGATCTAAGATAAGAATTGCTTCAACTGGATCCAGTGAATCTCATAAAGCCTCTAAAAGCAACAAATCAAGTAATGGAAGCCACTTTCCAGGGAATAGGTCGACTAGATCAGTTTCATCATTACCAGAGCCAAGGAAAGAGAACAGCGATGTCACTCCAGATCCAAAGGTTCCCATGAATCCAAAGACTATCTGAGCCTAAAATAGTTAGCAGCCCTTATGTTGCTCCAGTGAAGTCACGACGTGCTGAATTAGTATCAAAGCCAAAGCTTTCAAATGAACTTGAGAGGAAAGACATATCTGCTATTATAAACCTTGATAAAAGCAAGGCTGCAACACTTCCTGAACTTAAGATCAGAACATCTAAAGCGCCTTTGGATGTAGGCCGGAACTCAGCTTAACCAGCAAAATAAAGATAAAGGTATAACAATACCAGAATCAAACACTAAAAAAGATGAACCTGAAATTGAAAGTAATTTTCAAGATAATCATCCTGTTTCCATCAATAAAATGCATTATGGGAACTCCAGTAAAACAACACCCAGTAGGTATTATTATCCCAAACCTACTCTAATGGATATTCTTTACGAAGAAGATTTCCTCCAGAGACAAAAATCTTATCATGGAAAAACCATTTATGAATGGAATATAGATAGTCTTTCTGAATGCCAGATATTTGAATTGTTGCATCAAATGATTAAGTATTGAACAATTTGCAAAGAGAATGATAACGATGGCCATGAAATCGCCAGAATTTTGGGCAACGGTTTTACAAGAATCCTTAAAGGATGGTGGGATAATATCATCACTGAAACCCAACAGATTGAAATTTTAAGTGCATATAAAAGGGTTACAGAACCCATTACAAGAAATGTTCAAACAGAACAAGATGCAGTTTACACTCTTATCAATACCATTTTACATAACTTTGTTGGTGCCTCTACTGATGGTATTGAAGATAGAAGTAGAGAACTTTTACAGAATCTTAGATGCCCTTCTTTATCCCATTTTCAATGGTATAAAGATGTCTTCATGACGAGGGTTGTTAGACGACTCCTTATGATACTTGCGATATCACATCATGGGTTTGAAAAAGAGAAACAGCCTCCCCATTAACCCTCGGGATAAACATAGCAAAATGTCTATTCCCTATTTAGAAAATACCTATGGCCGACTCATAAGATTGGTCACAGAAAAAGGTCTTGCTTTATGTAATGATCTTAAATTATAGAATCAAGTGAAAAAACAAAGTCATAATGAATTAGGTGAATTTTGTGAACAATTTGCCTATGACACTAAAATCTAGTATCTATCCAAACATAAAAATAAAAAACATAAATATGGAAAATCTTCAAAGTTTTGTTCCAAAAAATCCAGAAAATACAAACCATCTAAACAAATTGTCCAGCAACCACAGCCTCCTAAATCTAAAGGCAAACATAAAACTTCTTACAAAAAGAAAGATAAGTCCACAGTTAAATGTTTTAAATGTGGCCAAACAGGACATTATGCTAATTGTTGCAAAGCTAAAATTCAACAAAAATTAAATGAACTAGCTTTGGACGATGAAATTCAGCTACAAATCCTTCAAATGCTTTCTGAAGATTCCAGCATAAGCTCAAGTTCAGATAATGAACTTGCTGCATTATACTCTTCGACCTCTGACTCAGAATCTGACTCCTCTCCAGAAATTTGTTTCTGCAAACATAATATTAATCAAATTTCAGAAAAATCTAACTATAGGAAAACAATAGTTGAAATGAATGGACTTGATATTAGTAGCCCTAGTATCAATGTCCTTACAAAAAGTGAGCAAAATATGTCAAACATTGCTGACCTGATAACTAATCCAGAAATGAAATTAAAATATCTAGAAGAAGAAGGAAGAAATCGGTCTTCCTCCTAAACATTACAGTATGAAAGAAGTTTATAAAAGAATTGAGAATACAACTGAGGAAAAACCAATAACTATCCAGGATCTTAAGATGGAAGGAAATGCTTTAAAAGTAAAATTAAGCATTTACAAAAAAATTCACCAAAAAAAAAAAAAGCATTTACAAACAGCAAATATAACTATCAATGCTGATATTAAAAAAATTAATACTTGGACGTGTTAAAAGGGCACAAAACCTTTTTAATTGATTTATCTCCTAGAATGATAAATATCAAGGGCCAAACATAACTGCAATACTTTTTCGTTCTTTCTTCTTCTTCTTCCTCTTCTTTTCTATGAGGTCTTTATTTTCTTCTTTCACTTTTTGCATTTTGAAATTTTAGAATAATTTTCACTTGCTTTTTTCTGGTTAACTGTATACACTTGTGCGCAGAAGAAACGTGTCCCATGGATCACCAAGTTCCAGTTGGCCAACAAGTATATTTTCAAGGTCCGTTTTCGTGTCCTATGTTTCCTCCCTGGCCTGTACAATCCCCATCTGGTGCGTTGGCAGTCTTCTAACCATATCTTTTGCAAGGAATGCCCTACTATCAGAGTTATCTGGGAAATGGCCCATTTTATCAGCCACCTTATCCACCAGTGGAGGATTCTCGATTCAATGTTGGTTATGGAGCAGGACAGAAAAAACACACCATGGATAGTAAAGACAACAATGTTGAATCAGTAGCATGGGAGATGGATGCCACCAAAACAAGGTCCCATGGTGATTCGGAGTTGGAGAGCGAAGCTTCACAAACCTGGGGACCACAAAAGAAGGCCGGAAGATCATGTAAAAAGAAATCAGGCATGGTTGTTATTCAGAACATCAATTACATCACTTCAAGAGGGAAGAATTCTTCAGGCAATGAATCCCAATCAGTTTCTGACTCTGAAACTGACAAGCAAGCTGGAGATTTTCAGGTCAGTGCTCCAGATAGGATGCACAAGAACTTGTTGTCCTCAAAAAGAAAACGAGGTCATGTATACAACCCTACTTTGGACTATGAAATGCAGGCTCATGTTGAAGATGCTGCTTCATTGGATAACAGAAATAAGGAAGTTGTAGTAGATATCAAGCAAGGGGTCCAAGAAGTCAAACAAGGATCAGAAGTCAAAAGTCGCTCCAGATGCTTTAGATAAGAAGACTGTGGGACCAATAAGAAAAGGGAAAAAATTCAAAAAAGAGTCCTTTGGATGATGTACGAACTCGTGCTGAAAAACTAAGAGCTTTCAAAGCTGATCTCCAGAAAATGAAGAAAGAGAAGGTACATTGCTTATTATACTTCAACACTCTACAACACAGTGAGAAGATTAATAGCAAAACTCCTTATGATACTTGCGATATCACATCATGGGTTTGAAAAAGAGAAACAGCCTCCCCATTAACCCTTTGCAAACCCCACAGTGGCAGGAGCCCCATTCACTGGGCTGCCCTTTAGCTTTAGCTTCATGTTCTTATAGTTACAGTGCAATTTTTCTTTTGGCAGCTTAGCATGTTTGGCAGTCCAATGGACTTCTTATATCTTCAAGTTGTTTTTTTTACCGGAAGAGAAAGATCGCAAGCGACTGGAAGCTTTGAAGATGGAGAGGGAAAAGAGAATTGCAGCAAAAGGCAGTTCGACTGCTCAGTTGGCATCCTCACAGAAAACCCCGAAAACAATTGCCAACAAAACTTGCGCTAAGCTCTGTCAAAGGAATAAAGTTCAGTGATTTAGAGCTGGGATCATCATCTCCTCTACAGAGATCTAAGATAAGAATTGCTTCAACTGGATCCAGTGAATCTCATAAAGCCTCTAAAAGCAACAAATCAAGTAATGGAAGCCACTTTCCAGGGAATAGGTCGACTAGATCAGTTTCATCATTACCAGAGCCAAGGAAAGAGAACAGCGATGTCACTCCAGATCCAAAGGTTCCCATGAATCTAAAGACTATCTGAGCCTAAAATAGTTAGCAGCCCTTATGTTGCTCCAGTGAAGTCACAACGTGCTGAATTAGAATCAAAGCCAAAGCTTTCAAATGAACTTGAGAGGAAAGACATATCTGCTATTATAAACCTTGATAAAAGCAAGGCTCCAACACTTCCTGAACTTAAGATCAGAACATCTAAAGCGCCTTTGGATATAGGCCGGAACTCAGCTTAACCAGCAAAATAAAGATAAAGGTATAACAATACCAGAATCCAACACTAAAAAAGATGAACCTGAATATCTTCTCCTTATGAACAAGGTAACTTTCCAAAAATGGTTACTCCATTAGCATCACTATTATGTGTGCTTATTATATTGAAGTGTTTTTACATGTCATTGATACAGCACTAAAATGTGTATCAAACGGGAAGTATGAAGTGTTTTGATATGAGCCTGAGTCTCATTTGTTTGTTTGATATTGGAAGTAATGTGAATATAACATATATAGTTCACTGTGGTAAGTTTGGCCAGGTTCTGAGCCATATTGATAATAAAGAAAAGTGAAACGTGTCATTGACATTAGTGTCATGAAACTGTATAATGATGTAATTGATTATCTTGGTTAACCATCTATTGAGTGCTATAGCTTTATTCAATGCTTATATTTGGTTTAGTATTTTTCTACTGGGCTGTGGCTCACCCTTTATGGGAACATCATTTTCAGGTTCAGTTGATAAGCTACCTCCACGGACTTAGCCTGGAAGGATATGGTGTTTGGGATTTTGAAGACTTGTCTTTAGTTATATGTTTTATTTTGTTATTTTTGAGATTTCATGTAAACATTCAAGCCTAGGGCTTAACTTGTAAATGAGTTAGTACTCATCCTTTTTGTGTCCAAGTGTTAGCTTGGAAAGATGTAAGCCCTTAGGGCATTTATTTTGACGTTGCAGGATGTTACATGTGATGTCTTTCAATAAGAATACTCTGATGAATAACTCAAATGATTTGTTTTCTTTTATAAATGCATGTTAATGTTATGGTTATTATGGGTTTATTTTGGGGGCGTGACATCTGCTATTATAAACCTTGATAAAAGCAAGGCTGCAACACTTCCTGAACTTAAGATCAGAACATCTAAAGCGCCTTTGGATATAGGCCGGAACTCAGCTTTACCAGCAAAATAAAGATAAAAGTATAACAATACCAGAATCCAACACTAAAAAAGATGAACCTGAATATCTTCTCCTTATGAACGAGGTAACTTTCCAAAAATGGTATATCAGGATTACTTTTATTATAAAACCTGATTTTATAATAAAAGATGTTGCTACTCTTGTAGACAGCGGTGCTGATATGAATTGTATTCAGGAAGGATTAATTCCTACTAAATATTTCCAGAAAACTACCCAATCACTCACCAGTGCGACTGATAATTCTTTGTGCATTAGGTACAAACTTCTAGAAGTTTTAATATGTAACCAAGGGTTATGTCTTCCAACTTCATTTGTTTTGATTAAAAATATATCTCAAGCAATTATCTTTGGAACACCATTCCTGTGTTTATTAATGCCAATTACCAAAATTGATTCTATTGGCATTCATACAACTTTAAATATTCAACATATTATTTTTGAATTTATTACAGAACCTTATACAAAAGAATTAGATTAAATTAAAGATCTAGTCAATTTCGAAGAAAAACAAATTAATTTCTTGCAAACAGAAATGCATTTTCTAACTACAGAACAAAGATTACATCAATCTTCTTTACAGAATAAAATTAAATCCCTTGAACAAGAATTTCATACAGAAATTTGTAGTGATGTTCCTAATGCTTTTTGGAAACGCAAGAAACATATAGTATCTCTTCCCTATGATACGGGATTTGATGAGCGTACTATTCCTACAAGATCACGCCCAAGCCAAATGAAAAAAGAGTATTTAGAACTCTGCAAAAAAGAAATTAATATTCTTCTCCAGAAAAAGCTTATCCGACCAAGTTACTCTCCCTGGAGTTGTACAACCTTTTATGTTAATAAAAATGTAAAAATTGAAAGAGGTGTACCAAGATTGGTCATTAATTACAAACCTCTAAATGATGCCTGGAAATGGATAAGGTATCCTATTCCAAACAAGAAAGATCTTTTAGATCATTTACAGGATGCTATCATCTTTTCAAAATTTGATATGAAATCAGGATATTGGCAGGTTCAAATTGCTAAAAAAGATAGGTATAAAACTGCTTTTACAGTACCTTTTAGGCATTATGAATGGAATGTTATGCCATTTGGATTAAAAAATGCTCCATCTGAATTCCAGCATATTATGAATGATATTTTCAATCCTTATACAAAATTTGCAATTTGTTATATTGATGACGTTCTCATTTTTTCATCATCAATAGACCAGCGTATCAAATATCTTAATATTTTTAAGCATGTTATTATCAGAAATGGTTTGGTGATTTCTGCACCAAAAATGAAACTTTTTCAAACTACAGTCAAATTTTTAGGCCATAACATTCATAATGGCACTATAATTCCAATCAATAGAAGTGTGGAGTTTACATCAAAATTTACTGATGAAATTAAAGATAAAACTCAATTACAGAGATTTCTTGGTAGTTTAAATTATATTCATGATTACTACCCTAATTTAGCCACAGATGCTGCAATTCTGTATACTAGACTTCACAAAAACCCTCCACTTTGGGGTCCAGAACATACAGAAACTGTTCGGAAAATTAAGACAAGAGTCAAAACACTCCCTTGTCTTGCCTTACCAAATCTAGAATGGAAAAAGAATGTTGAAATAGATGCCTCTAACCAAGGTTATGGTGGCATCCTCAAACAATTCAATCCTAACAGTAAAAAAGAAGAACTCTTACGTTTGCTTAAGGAACTTGGAAGCAAGTAGCTTTAAATTACCCGACAATCAAACAGGAATGTTTAGCCATTGTAAAATGTGTTTCAAAATTCCAGGACAATTTATTAAATCAACATTTTTTAATTCATGTTGATTGTTTTGCAGCAAAACAAATCTTTAAAAAAGATGTCCAGAATTTAGCTCAAAACAAATTTTTGCAACTTGACAAAGTTTACTTTCAGCATTTGACTTTGATATTGAATATATCAAAGGTGAACATAATTCTTTACCGGATTTTCTAACTTGTGAATATTTGCAGGGTCCCAATGTCCAGTAGAGGCCGCGGCCTTGGCCGAAGGGGTCGAGGAAGCGGATCTAATCCCTACCATATACAAAATCCATTTCATACAGAATTTCCAGGGCTTTCAGCTGCCCTTTTCAGTAAAAAATGGGAATCTAGCCAAAGTGCTAAAGATGTCCTCCTTACACCTCCAGAACCATATTTATAGAATATAGTAATTGAGGAAACAGTCCTCTATATTAATACAAAAGATGAACAATGGATGACAGATCCATGGGAAATCAAAAGGCGGTATCTTACAACTCAACATTCTCCACCGTATTTTGATCTATACAGATATATCTTTGAACAGATTCTTGTTGAGACAGCTTCGGTTGAGTTCAAACATACTTTGGATGATCCCAACTGGACAGCTAGTCCCATTAATTACATAAAAGCCACCATCTAGAAAATCATGCCTAAATCTTTATTAGAAATTCTTGAAAATTATTTCTCCAATTTAGATTGGATACGGATAAAAGGATTACCACTACTATGTTCTAGAATGGATGGTTTGGGGATTAAATATGTACAAGCTTGAGTATTAAGTTTAATTTGTTCAATCAGGTCGGGTTGAGATTCATCAAGGGTCTTTCACCATTTAAAAAAGAAATTGTTTTTTTGGCGGGAAAGCGTATTCTGAAAATCACAAGTAAGATCTCATCTCCAAATCCAAGGGAGACCGACATAAATCATAAATATAGCAAAGGATTTGGACAGAGAATGATTCTGATTACCGGGCATAGCTTGAAAAGCAGTAACCCATAGATGAAATTGAATATGGATGGGTTCGGGTAAGATAGATGGATCAGGCTCGAACTTATCCCACCAAACAAAAAACAAGTTGGGAATACCAGCATGGTAAGTTTGGGGGCAAACTTTGATGAACCATGAATGAGTACGATTAGGGTTTATATAAAAAAAAGGATTTAGTAAAAGTTTCGGTGTAATCCTAATAATATAAATAGTAATAAGCATGACTCTAATACCAATAGGTGTACTAACCGTATATTTATAAGCATGTCTGTCAATGACTTACAGGGGATACATGATGTACAGGAATTTAATTCAATAGTGGCAAAACCCAAAACGCGACTTGGGTGACGTCTCACTTTCAAATATATGATTTATATCCCAAATTAGCACAAATTTAGGAATATTGCTTTTCATATGAATGATATAAAAATTACAAATTAATACACATATGATCTCATGTTTGTGTAATTACTATGGAAGGGGTCGTTGATCAAGAGCCAAACGAATAATCTTCTCTTGCAGAGATTGTTCTGTTAAAACTATTAATTTTTGGAGTTCTTCAATCCAAGAATGTACAGTGAGTATATCCTGCAGAGTCAATAAAGTAGCTAATCTTTCTTTATGCCAATCTAATAATGCAAGGAATTCAGATAAAGTATTTGCAGAAATAAAACATTATAAAATACTTACAATATAGTAGCAAGCTCAAAACAAGAGAGTTGCTTCACACATAATTGATATATCATAAAATTTCAAAAAAATTTACAAGAGAAAGAAAGAGTAAAAGAAAACTTGTGTCTCAACAAGGGTGAGACTTGGCCTTAAATAGCCATTCTTGACTTATTTTGAAAAATAATTGAAGACAAGTGACCTGTCCTTGATGGCTGGAGTTGTTCGTTCTTATCTTCAATTCTTCTCTTCTGCTGTGTGGAGATATTATTTTAATAATGCAAATGCCTTAGGGTCCTGATGTACTGGCATGCTCGGATAAAAAAACAACTAGTCCTTTTTTTTTTCCTGGTGAGAGTGGATAAAAGAGGATAAAAAGCTAATGTTTATACATCTTTAGCTTTTGCTTTTGCTTTGCGATGCGAACTTTGTCGTGTTCGACTTTATCGGCAATAATGTTGGTAAGAGAATTTCAAAAATCACTAAGTGTTCCACCATCATCATTATCATTTGGTTCTTTTGTCTCTCCTGCAAGGACATTATACGCATTATCATGCTCATACTTATCATTATCCTTATCTTGACTGGTTGCTGAGACCATAGAAACATCATCCTGAAATTCGGATTCCATGGATTGGAGAAATTGGTGTTTCATATATTCCATGCATTTGATCATCAAATCTTTATTAGAAATTATTGAAAATTGTTTCTTCCATTCATATTGGATATAGATAAACGGATTACCGCCACTATGTTCCGGAATGGATGGTTTGGAGATTAAATTCGTACAAGGTTAAGTATTAAGTTTAATTTTTTGAATCAGGTCAGGTTAAGATTCATCAAGGGTCTTCCAACATTTAAAAAAAGAATTTTTTTTTTAAGACGGGAAAGCTTATTCTGAAAATCACAAGTAAGATCCCACCTCCAAATCCAAGCGAGACCGAAATGAATCATAAATTTAGCGAAGGATTTGGATAGAGAATGATTCGGATTACCGGGCATAGCTTGAAAAGTAGTAACCCATAGATTAAATTGAATATGGACAAGTTTAGGTAAGATAGATGGATCAGGCCTAAACTTATCCCACCAAGCAAAAACCAGTTGAGATTACCAGCTTGCTACATTTCGAGGCAAACTTTGATGAACCAAGAATGAGTATGATTAGGGTTCATATAAAGAAAGGATTTCATAAAAACTTCGGTATAATCCCAATAATACAAATAATAATAAATATGGCTCTGATACCAATAGGTGTGCTAACCGTATATTTATAAGCACGTCTATCAATGACTTATAGGAGATACATGCCATACAATAATTTAATTCAACAATGGCAAAACTTGAAATGCGACTTGGGTGACGTCTCACTGTCAGATATATGATTCATATCCCTAATTAGCACAAATTCAGGAATATTACTTTTCATATGAACAATATAATAATTACAAATTAATACACATATGATCTCATGTTTGTGTAATTACTACGGAAGGGGTCGTTGATCAAGAGCCAAGCGAATAATCTTCTCTTGCAGAGATTGCTCTGTTAAAACTATTAATTTATGGAGTTCTTCAATCCAAGATTGTATAGTGAGTATATGCTGCAGAGTTAATAAAGTAGCTAATTTTTTTTATGCCAATCTAATAATGTAAGGAATTCAGATAAAGTATTTGCAGAAATAAAACATTATAAAATACTTATAATATAGTAGGAGTCTCAAAAACAAAAGGGTAGCTCCATACATAATTGATATATCAAAAAACTTTAGAAATTTTTACAAGAGAAAGAGAAACAAAGGGTAAAAGTAAACTTGTGTCTCAACAAGAGTGAGATTTGCCCTTAAATAACCATTTTTGAGTTATCCTGAAAAATAATTGAAGACAGGTGGCGTGTCCTTGATGGTTGGAGTTGTTCATCCTTATCTTCAATTCTTATCTTCTGATGTGTGGAGATATTATTTTAATAATGCAAATGCCTTAGGGTCCTGATGTACTGGCATGCTCGGATAAAAAAACAACTAGTCCTTCTTTTTCTGGTGAGTACGGATAAGAAGGGATAAAAAGCTAATGATTATACATCTTTAGCTTATGTATTTATTTTGCGAACTTTGTCGCGTTTGACTTTATCAGCAATAATGTCTGTAAGAGAATTTAAAAAATCAGTGAGGGTTCCACCATCATCATTATCATCAAGCTTCTGTGCCTCTCCTACAAGGACATTATACGCATTATCTTGCTCATCCTTATCCTTATCTTGACTAGCTGCTGAGACCATAGTAACATCATCCTGGAATTTGGATTCCATAGATTGGAGAAATTGGTGTTTCAAATATTCCATGCATTTGATCATCAAATCTTTATCAAAAAATTTTAAAATTTTTTTCTTCAATTCAGATTGGATATAGATAAATGATTACCACCACTACGTTCTGGAATGGATGGTTTGGGGATTAAATCCCTACAAGCTTGAGTATTATGTATAATTTGTTCAATCAAGTTGGGTTAAAGACTTATCAAGGGTCTTCCATCATTTAAAAATGAATTTTTGATTTTTTTTTATGACGAGAAAACTTATTCTAAAAATCACAAGCAAGATCCAACGTCCAAATCCCAGGCAGACTGAAATGAATCATAAATGCAGCGAAGGATTCAGAAAGAGAATGATTTTGATTACCAGGCATAGCTTCACTACAACAAAAAGGGTTTTTACGACGCACAATGTCATAAAAACCCTTCTATGATGTGCAGTGCGTGTCATATTATGACCAATCATTGAAAGTCATTCACTTTCAACGACATGTTTTGTACGCTGTTAAAAACTATTTAACGGCAAATTTTGTGCGTTGTTGTTACTTTTTCTATGACACGCTATAGTACGCTGTTAAAAACTATTTAACGGCAGATTTTGTGCATCATCGTTACTTTTTCTACAACTACTTTTGCGCGTTGTTAATTGGTGAGACAAATAACGACGCTGATTGCGCGCTATCAAATATGTAATATGACGACTTATTATGCCTGCCGTAGAATATGTAGTTTTTTATTTTGTTTTATTTTAAGTTCAACAGGTTCTATTTGACCAATTTTATACAATCTAACAAATATTACAAACAAGCATCACAAAACATCAATCAACCACCAAAATATTGTTTGAAACATCAAAAAGAAACTATATCTATAAATTATAAACATTCAACAATTGTCTATACATTCCAAACATTCGAAAACTATATCCTTAAGTTCTAAACTATACAAAAAGTTTAAACTATCCAAAACTAAGCATATCTAACTTTCTAAACATATCAACAGCCATCAACAGATTATCTAAAACTACCGACAAGAGTTCCTATAGCAGTTGTAGCTGCAGCTATAGCAAATCCACTTGCTCCTATCACAAGGACGAGGGTGCCCAATGTATGTGTTAAGGCACCTAAACCTGAGGCAATAGCTGGAGCAACTAACCCTGTTGCATTTCTTGTGTGCATGACAAAGGAAACTTCACATAAGTACAAAAACCAACGACTCAGGGACAAATATTTCCTGAAGTATAAAGAAATGATCAAGAAATTTTAAAACATCAACAAAACATTTCCAAAATTAATAAGATAATTCAATGGCCCCATAAAAGCAATGTTATAATGAAAAATTAACAAAAATTCAAGATCTCAATAGTCTCAACGTATATGCAAATAAAATTCACATAAAGCAAAACCTTTTTTTTCATACCTCATATGAAGTTACCTCTTTTGTTGCAATGTTTCTAGAGGGAAATGAGTAGGAATCTTCAAAAAAACCATTAAGTTTGTACATGAAAATATAGTTTGCTACTAAATCCAGGCCATAAGAAGCTCAAGAGAAAAATTAAATTTAAAAAGAGGAAGAGGTGGAATTAATCTACTTCAATGCAGCACCTACTTAGGACTTGCATAATTATGTTAAAGGATCTCTATGTATGAGGTTTAGGTTTGTATAGGTTTTATCCATTACCATTGTAAGTTCCAAAATAAAGAGTTCAAGTCAAATTAGAGTCTATATTATTTACAAGTTTGTCCATTACCTAGAACAATTCCCTTTTCCACAACTGCTCTTGTTGCATTTAAAACATGTGTAACCCAGTCTTTCCTTTCTCCAACTTCTGCCTTGCTAGCCCTTCTAACTTGAAAGAAGAAGACTTGCAATAAAGTCATTAAAATACATGCAACACCAGAAATTCAGTAAATATTTACCTTGAAAATAGTAACTCCACTAGATAGCTTTGTCAACCGCTTCTATGCTTTCTCTTTGTCAAAAATGGCAGTACTCTTCTCAATGGCAACCCTTAGCTATTCAAACATATAAATAATATCTCGTTAACATTTTCTATGCAAATCAATGGTTTTTAGACCCTACATGATAACATGAGAATTCTATGTCTCTTGAATTAAGTAATTGAGCACATTTCTTCAAATTTCTCTCCTCAGTTTCCTCAGAAAACAAGATATATATATATATATAATTAAAAATTTCAATTAAACAATGGAAGTAAACAAGAATTACAAGTCCAAAAACTTGTGTTACATGGACTTGCCAGTTTAGGGCAGAGTACCTGTGTCGACACGACACAACATGACACGACACGGGTGCGGGTGTGAGATATGTGTCAGATTCAGCATGATTTTCTCAGACACGGCTGACATGAGAGGAGAAAGAAGAAGGGTTATTGAGAGAGAGAGAGAGAGAGAGAGAGGGGCTAAAACTCACCTTTGCGAAGCAAGTCGAGTCGTGAAGCAAGATCGAAGTGCAAACCCTAGTCGCGAACTAAACTAAATCGAGGGAGATCTAAAAACCAACATCTCAAAGTCGATTCCACCCTAGGGCTTTGATTCCTCTTTGGTCTCGATCTCTCTTTCTCTGTCTCTTCTATTTTCTCTTCTCTCTCTCTCTCTCTCTCTCTCTCTCTCTCTTCTTCTTTGAATTTGACTTCTCTTCCTCTCCGTTTTCTGTCTCTGCTTTCTATTTATAAATGATATTAATATAATAATATATAATAGTATTCATATTATATAATATTCACTCAAAAAAATATTGTATAATATAATATATTATAAATATTATAATTTTTATGTCTAAAATAAAAATAATTTATTTTATCATATATAATATAATTTATTTTATATCTAAAATAATTTTTATAATTTTTATTTAGTATTTATATTCCGTAAAAAGTCAGTTTTATTGTAGTGTTTGAAAAGCAATAACCCATAGACTAAATTGAATAGGAACGGGTTCGGGTAAGATAGATGGATCTGGCCAAAACTTACCCCACCAAGCAAAAACTAGTTGGGAATACTTGCTTGGTAAGTTTGGGGGCAAACTTTGATGAATCATGAATGAGTACGATTAAGGTTCACATAAAGAAAGGATTTCGTAAAAACTTCGGTATAATCCTAATAATACAAATAGTAATAAACATGGCTCTGATACCAATAGGTGTGCTAACCGAAAATTTATAAGCACTTTTGTCAATGGCTTATAGGAGATACATGTTGTACAGGAATTTAATTCAACAATGGCAAAACCCCAAACGCGAATTGGGTGACGTCCCACTTACAGATATATGATTCACATCCCTAATTAGTACAAATTTAGGAATATTACTATTCATATGAACAATATAATAATTACAAATTAATACATGTATGATCTCATGTTTGTGTAATTTCTATGGAAGGGTTCGCTGATCAAGAGTGAAATGAATAACCTCCTTTTACTGAGATTGTTTTGTTAAAACTATTAATTTACGGAGTTCTTCAATCCAAGATTTTACAGTGAGTGTATGCTGCAGAGTTAATAAAGTAGCTAATCTTTTTTTTTATGTCAATCTAATAATGCATGCAATTCAGATAAAGTATTTGCAAACATAAAACATTATAAAATAGTTACAATATAGTAGCAGGCTCAAAACAAGAGAGTTGGTCCACACATAATTGATATATAATAAAACTTCAAAAAATTTACAAGAAAAAGAGAAAGAAAGAGTAAAAGAAAACTTGTGTCTCAACAAGGGTGAGACTTGCCCTTAAATAATCATTCTTGACTTATCCTATAAAATAATTGAAGATAGGTGGTGTGTACTTGATGGCTGGAGTCGTTCGTCCTTATCTTCAATTCTTATCTTTTGTTGAGTGGAGATATTGCTTTAATAATGCAAATGCCTTAGGGTCCTGTTGTGCTGGCATGCTCGGATAAAAAAACGACTAGCACTTCTTTTTTTTATGAGTGCGGATAAAAAGGGATAAAAAGCTAATGATTATACATCTTTAGCTTTTGTTTTTTCCTTTGAGGGCTTTTTCGCATTTGACTATATCAGCAATAATGTCGGTAAGAGAATCTCAAAAATCACTGAGGGTTCCACCTTCATCATTATCATTAGGTACCTGTGCCTCTCCTACTAGGGCATTATACGTTTTATCATGCTTATCCTCATCCTTATCCTGACTGGCTGCTAAGACCATAAAAACTGTCACGCCTTGTATTTTATTACTCGAATAACATTACCAAAATCCATTAATTAAGTTCATTTACAATAGACAATTCATCTTTGGATGAAATGATGAATAATTAAATATATAAGTTCCCTCTCGTGATACAACAATGACCTTTACATACGAATAAAAGAAATGCCCTGAGGCTTACAATAAAAGAGAGGACACTACTCTTTACAAAAAAAGATAGTACTCAGTCAAATAAACAAATGAAGTAGTACAATCCATTACTACATTACACATATGAAATGGTAAAACCCATTGTTTGATCTTCAAATCCGAAAAGCATTCCCTGTACACATGTACAGATAGGGGGTGAGCAACCACTAGCTCACCAAACAATCTCATATTATACCATTAGAAGATATGCGAATACAAAGGTATGCGAATACAAAGGTACTCATACATATACGTGAAATCATATCATGTCAAAACCAATAATTCTATTACATAATCTCTTAAATCCAATTTATTTAATTAACCACAACTAGGTAACTAAAAAAGCATGTTACATCTTGATCAAAAGGCTTCTCGAGCCGACATATACAAAATACAGCTAATACAAGTCAAGAAGCATGATTTTCAAGATTTGCCGACATGCAAGGTAGGCATCGCCGACGTAAATGCAAAAGCAAGCCGACATAAGTACAAATCCAAAACAAGCATCCAAACGATCTAGGCGTCGCCGCCGTCCTGCTCATCACCTACATATATATAGAGGGGTGAGTACAAAACTCAGTGAATGGTACTAAAAATAAAGGTTTTACATGAATAAAGCCGAGGTCCTTCAAAACGAAACACACCGAAACTTTAGCAAGGCAAGTGATGAACCGTATTCATCATCAAATATCGTAACATCGGCGAAACAAGGGATGAACCGTATTCATCATCCAGTATCATAACATCGGCATAGCAAGGAATGAACCGTATTCATCAGTCAAGTATTAAGGGCTGTACGATCTGTAATCGTTTGGTCAAAAGTACTGCGAAAGTTTATAGTCCTCCAGCACAAGGGACTTGTGTTACTTAGGCCCGTAGCCCGATTTAACATAGAAATCTTTTTAAGAAAGGACCGTATCCTTTTACACATAGTACTGCGAAAGTTTAGAGTCCTTCAGTACAAGGGACTTGTGCACTTGGTACCGCGAAAGTTTAGAGTCCTCCAGTACAAGGGACTTGTGTTACTTAGGCCCGTAGCCCGATTTAACAAGGACCGTATCCTTTTCAAAGATGGCATCAAAACAAGGAGTATACTTGACTCATCAAAACAAGAGCTATTCATTCATGCTTAACAAAATACTTTTGTCAGAACAAGGCAAGCAAGATTTATCAAAACGAGTATAACATAGCTTTATCAATAATACCACTCACCTAGTTCTTCAGGTGTAGACTCAAAGCAAGGGTCAAGGTCCTCAAAACTCGGATCCAACGGTTCAAACCACGAAGATCAAGTTTGGGAGACTTACTCTCACTCAAGAACTTCTCTAGAGCTTCTCTCTCTAAAACAAAGATTTGAGACAAGAAAATGATGTGTTCCAAGGTCTGCCGGTTGTCTTAACAAACAGCTCGGACACGTGGCGCTACCAGGTTGGTTCAGCTCAAAAAGGTGATTGATAGATAAGACAGGTCTCTGACAAAGCGTATGCAGCAAGTTCGGCAAGATACATCGGCAAGAAATGACATCGGCTCAAATCAAGGATCCGGCAACAGGATAACAAAACATCAGCTAGGGAGGACGACACTTGACTAAGCTGTACCACACCTTGGCCGGGGTGTGCCACATCTCGGCCTAGGCCATACCTGCCTGCGGACAAGGTTCACAAGGTGCAAAGCATCTCGGCGATAAATGCCCGAGGTGAAGGTGGGGGTCGACCAAGGTCTCAAAACAGTTCTAAGTACAAGGGTTCAAAGGCGAACTAAGCTCAAGGCGACCTCGGCCACACACACGCACTAAGCAAAGAACAAAATCATGCAAGCAACTTTAAGCAAATCAAGGCAAGACAAAACCTTCAAATTAACATAACAAAGCAAGATCATGCAAGAATGTATGCAAATATGACAAGAGTAAGGTGAGGGTTGTTACAGTATCAAATACATTTTATACAGTCTTTGAGACGAATGCATATGCCATGCCATAATCAAAATATTTTTCTCATCTTTTTGAAAATGTTATGCACAATGCCAATTTAAAAATACATTAATCCAATATGCAAGCAACTTTAAGCAAATCAAGGCAAGACAAAACCTTCAAATTAACATAACAAAGCAAGATCATGCAAGAATGTATGCAAATATGACAAGAGTAAGGTGAGGGTTGTTACAAATGCACTGAGTAATTTACTGGTTATTTGTTGTGTATTTTATTGAGAACATAGTCGAAATTTCTAGAGTAATTTATTGAGAATTTACAGATAATTTACTTACAAATTACTGGCAATTTTCTGAATAATTTACTGAGAATTTACTTGGAATTTTCTGAGTTTTTTCTGAGTAATTTACTAAGTAATTTACTCTGTAATTAATTGAGTAATTTTTAGAGAATTCACTGAGAAATTTTCTAAGTAATTTATAGAAAATTTATTGCGAATTTACTGTGTAATTTACTGGGAATTTGTTGAGAATTTATTTGGAATTTACTGAAAATTTAGAGAGTAATTTATTGAGAATTTACTGAGTAATTCACATTGAATTTTCTGAGTAAATTATTGGGAATTTACGGCGCAACTTTCTGAGTATTTCCTGGAAATTTATTGATAATTGATTGGGAATTAACTGAGTAATTTACTGGGAATTTAATAAATAATTTTTAGAGAATTTACTGAGCGTTTGTTGGCAATTTACTGAGTAATTTTCTGTGAATTTACTGAGAACTTACACAGTAATTTGATGGGATTTTACAGGGAATTGACAGAGAATTTACTGGGTAATTTACCGAGAATTTACTGTTTAATTTTTTGAGAAATTTTCTTAGAATTTTCTAGGAATTTACAGATAATTTAAGGAGTTATTTACAGAGAATTTACTAAGTAATTTTATTGGGAATTTTATGAGTAATTTCTGGGAATTTACTAAGTAATTTACTAAGAAATTACAAAAAATTTACAAGGAATTGCCTGAGAATTTATTTGGAATTTACTGAATAATTTACTGGGAATTTACTAGTAATTTACTAAGCAATTTATTGAGAATTTACTGAAAATTTACTAAGAAATTTACTAGAAATTTAAGGATTAAATTACTGAGAATTTTTTTAGAATTTGCTGAGAATTTACTCAGTAATTTACTTAGTGATTTACTGAGTATTTATTGGGAATTTACTGAATAATTTTGTGAGAATTTATTAGATATTTACTGAGTAATTTCTAGGATTTTACTGAGAATTTGCTGGAAATTTACTTGGTAATTTACTCACAATTTATTGAATAAATGTACTGAGCAATTTACTGAGAATTTAAATAGTAATTTCTAGAGAATTTATTGAGTAATTTAATGGGAATTTACTAAGTAATTTACTGAGAATTTATTTAGAATTTACTGACCAATTTATTGAGAATTTATTGTGTAATTTACTGAGAATTCACTGAGTAATTTAGTTAGATTTCTTTTGGAATTTACTGAGAATTTATTGGGAATTTATTAGGTAATTTACTGAGAATTCACTCGGAATTTACTAAGAATTTACTAAGTAATTTACTGCGAATTTACTGTGTAATTTACTGGGAATTTGTTGAGAA
>NW_021024708.1:468977-510461 GCF_004153795.1 Camellia sinensis
GGTAAGTTTGGGAGCAAACTTGATGAACCTTGAATGAGTACGATTAGAGTTCAAGTAAAGAAAGGATTTTGTAAAAGCTTTGGTATAATCCCAATAATTATATTTTCGGTCATGAATAGAAAGTGTATGTGTTTGGTTAAGATTCAGACCTCATTTTTCTAGTTTCATGATCCGTTTGATGACGACTATGCTATATTTAATAGAACACTTCGGATTTTTCTCCTTGACATAATAGTGAATGAAATCAACAGAGGCAGTATCTTTAAGCATGGCTTCATAAATGTATCGATGTTGATCAAAATGTGGCATAAAATTCTGATTGTAGAGATAGCGATCCTTAATTTCCCAAGGGTCAGCCATCCTTTTAATATCGACATTGTCCAGATATAAAATTGTTTCCTCATGGTCAAGGTTATTTTGATAGAATTCGGATTCATCCTTTAAAAGAGCATCTTTTATAGATTTTTTGGAAGATGAGCCTTCCTGTATGGATTGAGAAGATGAAATCTTCTTATTTGGAACAGTGATCCATGAAAATTCGGTGAGATCTAGATGAATATTGTCATGGGAATAAGGAGATGATCCTTTACCCCGGTCACGATGACGGCCCTTGGCTCTAATACCAATAGGTGTGCCGACCGTATATTTATAAGCACATCTGTCAATGACTTATAGGAGATACATGCCGTACAGGATTTTAATTCAACAATGGCAAAACCCTAAACTCGACTTGGGTGATGTCCCACTTATAGATATATGATTCATATCCCTAATTAACACAAAGTCAGGAATATTACAGTTCATACGAACAATATAATAATTACAAATTAATACATAGATGATCTCATGTTTGTGTAATTACTATGGAAGGAGTCGTTGATCAAAAGCCAAACAAATAATCTCCTCTTGTAGAGATTAAGCTGTTAAAGCTGTTAATTTATGAAGTTCTTCAATCCAAGATTGTACAGTGAGTATATGCTGCAAAGTTAACAAAGTAGCTAATCATTCTTTATGCCAATCTAATAATGCATGCAAGTCAGATGAAGTATTTGCAGATATAAAACATTATAAAATACTTACAATATAGTAGCCAGCTCAAAACAAGAGAGTTGCTCCACACATAATTGATATATCATAAAACTACAAAAAAAGAAAAAAAAATTCAAGAGAAAAAGAAAGAAAGAGTAAAGGAAAACTTTTGCCTCAACAAGTGTGAGGGTTTCCCTTAAATAGCCATTCTTGAATTATCCTAAAAAATAATTGAAGACAAGTGTCGTGTCCTTGATGGCTGGTGTCATTCGTCTTTATCTTCAATTCTTATCTTCTGTTGTGTGGAGATATTACTTTATTGATACAAATGCCTTAGGGATGTGCTAACATGTTCGGATGAAGAAACAGCTAGTCCTTTTTCTAGTGAGTGCAGACAAAATGGGATAAAAAGCTAATGATTGTATATCTTTATCTTTTGTTTTACCTCTACGAGCTTTGTCACGTTCGACCTTATCAGTAATAATGTCGGTAAAAGAATCTCAAAAATCACTGAGGGTTCCACCATCACCATTATCATCAAGCTCCTATGCCTCTCCTGCAAGGATATTATACGCATTATTATGCTCATCCTTATCCTTATCCTTATCTTGACTGGTTGTTAAGACCATAGAAATATCATCCTGGAATTTGGATACCATGGATTGGAGAAATTGGTGTTTCATATATTCCATGCATCTGATCATCAAATCTTTATCAGAAATTTTTGAAAATTGTTTCTTCAATTCAGATTGGATACGAATAAAAGGATTACTACCACTATATTCCAAAATGGATGGTTTGGAGATTAAATCCGTACAAGCTAGAGTATTAGGTTTAATTTGTTCAATCAAGTCAGGTTGAGATTCATCAAGGGTCTTCCACCATTTAAAAAAGAATTTCTTTTTTTTTAAGACGGGAAGCTTATTCTGAAAATCACAAGCATGGTCCCACCTCCAAATCCAAGGGAGACCGAAAGGAATCATAAATATAGCAAAATATTTGGATAGAGAATGATTTTGTTTACCAGACATAGCTTGAAAAATAGTAACCAATAGATTAAATTGAATATGGACGGGTTCAGGTAAGATAGATGGATCTGGTCCAAATTTATCCCACCAAGCAAAAAACCAGTTAGGAATACCAGCTTGGTAAGTTTGGGAGCAAACTTGATGAACCTTGAATGAGTACGATTAGAGTTCAAGTAAAGAAAGGATTTTGTAAAAGCTTTGGTATAATCCCAATAATTATATTTTCGGTCATGAATAGAAAGTGTATGTGTTTGGTTAAGATTCAGACCTCATTTTTCTAGTTTCATGATCCGTTTGATGACGACTATGCTATATTTAATAGAACACTTCGGATTTTTCTCCTTGACATAATAGTGAATGAAATCAACAGAGGCAATATCTTTAAGCATGGCTTCATAAATGTATCGATGTTGATCAAAATGTGGCATAAAATTCTGATTGTAGAGATAGCGATCCTTAATTTCCCAAGGGTCAGCCATCCTTTTAATATCGACATTGTCCAGATATAAAATTGTTTCCTCATGGTCAAGGTTATTTTGATAGAATTCGGATTCATCCTTTAAAAGAGCATCTTTTATAGATTTTTTGGAAGATGAGCCTTCCTGTATGGATTGAGAAGATGAAATCTTCTTATTTGGAACAGTGATCCATGAAAATTCGGTGAGATCTAGATGAATATTGTCATGGGAATAAGGAGATGATCCTTTACCCCGGTCACGATGACGGCCTTTAACCGATTGGCTCATTAGGAGATCCCTGCAAATATTCACGAGTTATAAAATCAGGGAGACAATTGTGTTCTCATTTAATGAATTCGATGTCAAAATCAAATGTGGATAACTGGCTTTGCTAATTGGAAAAAATTTGTTTATGAGAAAGATTTTCAACATATTTTTTAAAAATTTGTTTTGCTACATTACAGTCAACACGAATTAGAAAATGTTGGTTTAATAATTCATTCTGAAATTTAAGAATACACTTAACAATAGAAAAGCATTCTTTTTAATTGTGAGATAATTTAAAGACATAAGCATCTATTTCAACAATTTTTTTCCAATTGGGGTTAGGAATAGCTAAACAAGTTAATTGTTTAACCCTAAGTTTGATTTTCTACATTGCTTTAGTATGTTTAGTAGACCAAGGTTCTAGATTCTTTTTTATCTTGAATATAGAATAACAATATCCAGGGCTAAATTCTGATAACAATCTGCAATATAATTTAGACAACCAAGAAATCGTTGTAATTGAGTTTTCTTTTCTCTAATTTCATCAGGAAATTTGGATGCAAACTCAATGCTTCGATCAACAGGTATAATTGTGCCATTATGAATACTATGGCCAAGAAATCTTACTTTTGTTTGGAAAAGTTTCATCTTTGGAGCTGAAACTACAAGTTCATTTTTGATAATAACATTCTTAAAAATATTAAGATGCTTAATATGTTGTTTCGATAGATAAAGAATAAATAAGAACATCATCTATGTAACATATAGAAAATTCGGAATAAGGAATAAAAATATCATTCATAATGTTCTAAAATTCTGAACGAGCATTTTTTTAATCCAAATGACACAACATTCCATTCATAATGCCCAAAAGGTATGGTGAAAGTAGTTTTATACCGATCTTGTTCAGCAATTTGAATTTGCCAATATCTTGATTTAAGATCAAATTTAGAAAAAATAATAGCATCCTGTAATCTGTCCAAAAGGTATTTTTTATTCGGAATTGGATATCTAATCCATTTACAAGCATCATTGAGAGACTTATAATTAATGACAAGGCGAGGGGCTCCTCGTTCCTTTTTAGCATTTTTGTTAAATGAAAAACAATACAACTCCAAGGCAAATAGCTTTTTGTGATTAATTTTTTGTAAAGAAGAATGGAGATTTCAATCTTGCATAATTCCATATATTCCTTTTTCATTTGAGCTGGTCTACCTTTTGTTGAAAAATATTTTTCATTAAATTCGAGTTCGTAGAGAAGAGTGACAATATGTTTCTTCCTATCCCATAAGGCACTAGGAATCTCACTATAGATTTCAACTTCAAATTCTGATGTAATCATTTTTATTTTATTCTGTAAAGAAGATTATTGAAGTTTTTGCTCAATACTAAGAACATAAATTTCCTTCTGTAAAAAATTTAATTGTTTTTCTTTATTGACTCCCAGGTCTTTAATTTGATCTAATTCCTTGGTATGCTGTTCAAAAGTAAATTCAAAAATAATCTTTTGATAAATGAACTTATTCTAAATTAGGACCTGATCGATATTATTATCATCGTCCTACCCCTCAAGATATCCTCTATGAAGAAGACTTTTTGCATGATCAAAAATCTTATCATGGTAAAAGTATTTATTCTTAGAATATTGATGGTAAATTCGAATATCAAATCTTTGAAACAATGCATGAAATGCTCATGTACAGTTCTGTCCATCACCAGAATGGTAATACTGACAACCAAATTGCCCGTTATATTACCACCGGGTTCACCGGTATCCTCAAAGGATAGTGGAATAATGTTCTCACACCTGCACAACACATAGAGATATTACAATCTGTTAAGCAAGAAACTAATCCTTTGACTAATACCCCTCAATAGGTTGAGGATGCGGTTTATACCCTTTCTCAAACCATATTAATGCATTTTATTGAACGAGGAGTTGGAATGTCAGACCGAGGTCGAACGCTTCTCCAAAATCTTTGTTGTCCTTCTCTTACATACTTTCGATGGTATAAGGATGTTTTCCTTATGAAAGTCAGGAAATGTATTGATGCCAATAGTGAGCATTGGAAAGCCAAGTTTATTGATGGTTTGCCAACATTATTTGCCGAAAAATCCGTAAAAAATTAAGGGATCAAAATCATGGTATGAACATCCTTTATAATAATTACACTTATGGCCAACTATGTGCCATAATTATAGAAGAAGGTTCATCTCTTTGAAATGATCTAAAATAACAATATCAAATGAAAAGAGAAAACTTAATAGGAAGGAAGGAATTAGGTGAATTTTGTGACCAATTTGCCTATAATGTAAAAATTCCTTACCGGAAGAAAAATAAAGAAATCAAGAAAAATAAGAGAATATAAATCCAATTATAAAAAGAAAAAGAACCATTTTTCCAAAAGGAAGTCTTCTTATCAAAATACTAAAGGCAAACAAACCACAAACTCTACAAAAACAGCTTTCGAAAAGAAAGACAAGTCCTCAGCAACATGTTACAAGTGTGGTAAAATTGGTCACAATGCTAACAAATGCAGAACTAAGCAAAAAATAAAAGAATTAAATATTGATGAAGGATTGAATTAAATTATATTACAGATTATTAGTAGAATTTAGTAGTAGATACTGCTATTCTATATTCGAGATTAAAAAAGAATCCAGAACCTTGGTCTACTGAACATACTAAAGCAATGCAGAAAATCAAACTTAGGGTTAAAAAATTATATTGTTTAGCTATTCCTAATCCTAATTGGAAAAAAAATGTTGAAACAAATACTTCTGATAAAGGTTATGGCGGGGTTCTTAAACAGTATAATCCGGATATTGCAAAAGAAGAATTGATTCGATTCACATCTAGAGCCTAGAAGAAGGCATCTTTAAATTATCCCATAATTAAAAAAGAATGCTTTTCTATTGTTAAGTGTATTCTTAAATTCCAGGATGATTTATTAAACAAACATTTTCTAATTTGTGTTGATTGTAGTGTAGCAAAACTAATTTAAAAAAAGATGTTGAAAATCTTTTTCATAAACAAATTTTTGCCAATTCGCAAAATCAGTTATCCGCATTTGATTTTGATATTGAACACATTAAATGAGAACACAATTATCTTCCTAATTTTCTAACTCGTAAGTATTTGTAGGGATCTCTCAATAAGCCAACTGGCTAGAGGCCGCAATCATGGCTGGGGTAGAGGATCCTCTTCTTATGCCCATGAAAATATTCATCTGGATCTCACAGAATGTCCATGGATCACTATTCCAAATATGAAGATTTCACCTTCGCAATCCATATGGGAAGGCTCATCTTCCAAAAAATCTGTAAAAGATGCTCTTTTAACAGATGAATCTGAATCCTATCTAAATAACCTTAACCATGAGGAAATAATTTTATATCTAGACAATATCGATATTAAATGAATGGTTGACCCCTGGGAAACTAAGGATCACTATGTCTATGATCAGAATTTTATGCCACACTTTGATCAATATCGATACATTTATGAAGCCATGCTTAAAGATACTGCCTCTGTTGATTTCACTCATCATTATGTTGAGCAGAAAAATCTGAAGAGTGCTATTAAATATAGGAAAACTGTTGTCAAACGGATCATGAAACCAGAAAATGAGGTTTGAATTCCAACCAAACCCATACACTTTCTATTCATAAGCAAAAATTGGGATTATACCGAAGCTTTTTCAAAATCATTTCTTTATATGAACCCTAATCATACTCATTCATGGTTCATCAAAGTTTTCCCCCAAACTTACCAAGTTGGTATTCCCAACTAGTTTTTTGCTTGGTGGGATAAGTTTGGGCCTGATCCATCAATCTTACCCGAACCCGTCCATATTCAATTTAATCAATGGGTTATTGATTTTCAAGCTATGTCCAGTAATCAGAATTGTTCTCTATCCAAATCCTTCAATATATTTATGATTTATTTCGGTCTCCCTTAGATTTGAAGGGAGGATCTTGCTTGTGATTTTCAGAATAAGCTTCCCCGTCCTAAAAGAATTTTCTTTTTTAAATAGTAGAAGACCCTTGATGAATCTCAACCCGACCTGATTGAACAAATTAAACTTAATACTCAAGCTTGTACAGATTTAATCCCCAAATCATCCATTCCGGAACATAGTGGTGGGAATCTTTTTATCCGTATCCAATCTGAATTGAAGAAACAATTTACAGGAATTTCTAATAAAGATTTGTTGATCAAATGCATGGAATATATGAAATACCAATTTCTCCAATCCATGGGATCCAAATTCCAGGATGATGTTTCTATGATCTCAACAGCCAGTCAGGATAAGGATAAGGATAAGCATGGTAATGTGTATAATATCATTGCAAAAGAGGAACAAGAGCCTGATGATAATGATGATGATGGAACCCTCAGTGATTTTTGGAATTCCTTTATCGACATTATTGCTAATAAAGTCGAACATGACAAAGCTCCCAAAGGAAAAGCAAAAGCTAAAGACGTATAATCATTAGCTTTTTATCCCTTTTTATCCACACTCACCAGGAAAAGAAGGACTAGTTGTTTCTTTATTCGAACATACTTGCACATCAGGACCCTTAGCATTTGCATTATTAAAGTAATATCTCCACACAACAGATGTAGCACTCTGTGCTTCTTATTATAATGGAACTATATTTGACTCTTTGATTTTCTTGGTTGAGAACCTCCTTAGTTGATATTTGATCCTTGGTTGAGGTGTTACCATAGTGGTTAGGCAAGATTGACTAAGAAACTTCAAATTTGAATAATTGTTATTGAGTAGTTTTCACTCTTTCATCATTTTCTCTCTCCATACTTTGAATCTTGATGTGAGGCTAGAACCATTGGAAAGCTTACTTCTGGGGCTTCAATTTGGCCATAAGAACGACCCTGAACGAAGTCTGAACGAGAGAGTTATACCTGTTTGAATTTTGTGTTTCTGTACTGGAAGCATGCTCGCTCGAGCGAACTGCGCAATTTTTAGAGATTCTGAGAGCTTCTTTTGTACGCTCGAGCCAAGCTTCCTTCGCTCGAGAGACCACGCCGCTAACAGACATTATGAAGTGACTTTTTGGCCCTAAAACTCCATTTTTTCTCCATCTCTTCTCCTCCTATCCTCCAAACCCGAAACCCTAACCTTCCAAACTCTTGATTTCTCTTATTTTTACCCAAGATTCAGCCCAATCTTTCAAGAAGGTTGAAGAGTAAGCATAGATCAAGACTTCTACCGATTGTTTTGCGATTTCATTGGAGTCTCAAGTTGGGTCCTCATCTTTAGCTTCAAATCTTGAGGTAGGGATTTCTTTGCTCATTTTCAATACCTCATCTATAGATAGATATGTGGTAGATTTTATTGCATAAAAATCATATCCATTATGGATTTCTTTGAAAATCATGAAAGGAGATCTAGGGTTTGTCATTTGGGAATGAGATTGTTAAATTGATTGTTGTTTGTGTTAATTGGGGAGTAATCTAGCATGTTTATGTTGAAAGAAGAAAAATTCCTAATTTAATATTTTGACTTGGTGAATTAAAAGGGACAAAGTTGAATAATGCTTGTAAATTGTTATTATGGTTTGTGTAAATGTGTTAATAGCTAAAATAGAGAATTAACTATAGCATTGGAATTATTTTGGATTGATTATATTAAGTTGAGTTGGGTTGTGGCTTTGACATCCATGGATTTAATTTAGTGAAATGAAAAGAATGGATTGGGATAAAGGGTAGACTATGTTAACTTGGAAAACAAGAGAATTGATTTTTGAAATGGAAGAATGAAATGATAACACTATGTGAATCTCAAAAATTAACTTGAGGTTGGATTATGAATATTTTATTTTACCATTGTTGTTATTGGATTTAAAATCTTATGAGAGTTAGATTATTATAATACGTGTGTTGAATACACAAATTTGGAGGTTTTGTCCTTAGTTTTTTTACTATTGTTGTTGTTGGATTTAAAATCTCATGAGAGTTGAATTATTATAATACGTGTGTTGAATACATACATTTAGAGGTTTTGTCCTTGGTCATCGGTGAAGGATGACATTATTGTGTTGAATAGTTGTGTGTATGCATTATACTTGTGTTGGTTGTACTTTGTTGAATAGTTTGTGTGTATGCATTACACTTGTTGGTTATACTTTGTCATGTTGTGATGATTGGTAACGTATATTGCGCTGAGAATGAGAGGTATTTATTACCTTCTAGCTGCACCTGGAGAATGGGTTGCGCTTAGAATAAGAGGTACCAGTACCTCCAGCCAGCTCCTAAGAAACTTGGCAGAGAGACCATTACCTTCCAGCCGATGTCTGGTAAATTGGCATTTCATTGTGGAAAGGTGTGTCCTTGGCATACCTTGCTTAAGGTAGGTAGAGCAGAACTTATTTATCATTATTTTCTCAGTGTATCTGGGTATATTGTGGGTTATGATGGTTGATTTTGGAAAGCCGGATTGCTCATTTGTTGAGTGATAGTTGTTGGTTGCTTGTTGTTTCCTTTTGTACTAAAGGTGTGAAGCCCCTGAAAAATGTTTTCTCTTTAAAAACCTTAATGTTTAAATTATTTTCTTAAAGCCCTTAGTATCTTGAATTATTTCGAATCATGTCGGTTAGCATTTTTTTTATCAAAACCAGAATATCCTAGCTGGATTAGGTTCCTTAGCCTAATTTAATTAAATTCTACATAAGTAAGGTTCCAATACATGAATTTAACTTCAAGCCCTCACTTCTTTATTTAAATTCAAAATTCCCCAAAACTAGTACATGTACCTTAACTATAAGTAACATCAATTAATTGAGATCTATATAAATATATACATTGCGGAATGTGCTCCTAGTACCTAGATTGTTTAAAAAAAAATGGCCCCATCACCCTTCCCAATGGCCAGCCACCCTAGAGAGAAGTGAGAAGCATATTTTCAAGATTTATAATCATGGTATTCTAGAAACCCAAAAAAAAAACTATTCAATTAGGAATTAACTAGGTGTTAGCCCTAATCCCAAGGTTAAGCTCCCTAATCACTCCTAATTCATTGAACTCTAAGTAAATCCTAGTTTGTCCATTCAATTCCAACTAGTGGGCTTCTATGTCATTTTACACCAAATTTGCCTATAAATATCACCACTCCCTAGCATGGCAAACACAAGCATCACACTCAAACACACACTTTCGGCTAGAGGAGGGGAAGGAGAACAAGGGAGAAGTCTTGAGAGGAAGAGGAAGGGAGAAGAGAGCCATCTTGTTCAAAGCTTAGCAAGTAAACCACAACACAACCTTCTCTTTCATTTTCCTTTTTCAAATACATGTTCTTATGGGTTGTAAATATTGTTTTCAGGTGTGTCATTGATATATGTTAGTTAGCATGTTTTCATCATAAAAGAGATGAAAATTTTCCCTTAGTGGATCCCTTTTCCTATAAATCTTCTTGTTTTGGGTATTGTACCTTAGAAAATGTTTTTACAGCCACTTTAAAAAATTCTAGTAAAATGTATAAAATTATTCTGGACCTCTATTTTATGTAAAAATCTTCGTTAAGGAGTTAGCTTTCAACTAAAATTAGTTTCATGGAAAAAAAGTGAGCGGTTTGCAAGAAAATCAAATTTTCGTAACGATCGACGAATCTGGACAGCGCTGGAGTGTTTTCTAAATAACTTAAAATCTAGAAAAGCTATCCCATTTCTGAAATATGTTCTGGAAACTAGATTAGATTCTCTACGAACCATAGGAAGGCCGAGTCCATTAAAAATTCTAAAATAGCTCTTCTATTCTAAACCTTATGTGATATCGAATCTGGAAATCTTGTTATGCATAGGTGTTTTATGCTCTTGTGCTCATGAAAATGTTTGTTAGCGTATGATCATATCTTGGCATGATGTTGTACATATTATGGTTATGTTTTTATTCTCCTTCATCTTAATGATGCATGCTTATGTGGATATTATTATCTTGTTAAGATTGGTTTAACCTTGTTTTAAAACATTTAACTCAACGGGAAACTTAGTTGGGATGGTATTGGGTTTTCAATCACTTCAGTAATGACGATAATGTGTGATGTGTGGATTTTTGGGATGCGTTCCCTACTTGGAAGTTAAAGTCTTGCGCAAGTGGTTTTCGGAACCCTTGAACGGAGCGGTTGTATTCGGACCCTAGGTGGTTTGGTGTGAGGAGGGATTTGGGCAAGGTCCATTATTACCATCTCTTTTGAGGCCCTACAGTTGGCGCTACGCGGTATAAAACCGATGGTAGGCATCCGAGGTTAGTTCTGCAACAAGGCAGCAAAAGAGGGGTCATAATGAATAATCCGAATCCGATTCTTGTGGTTGGGAGGATGAAATCTCTTTGAGGGATTTCTAGTTTACTAACATCTAACTTGTAACCCTTTGTTTATCTATTTTGAGTATCATGCTTTACTACTTGATGTTATATTTGAGATTGTGTATTGGACTGGAAAAAAAGGACGGGCTGTGTGTGTGTTTACTGGGCATTCAAAGCTCACGGCGTATCATGCCAGGTGACGAAATGGAACTTATAGCTGGAGACGAAGAGCCTGAAACCTTCGAAGACTTTTGGCTATCTTAGTAAAGGTAGAAATTTCTTTTTGATGTTTTGTAAGACTCATGTGAAGATTTAAATTTTCTTGGGATGTAATGTAATAGAACAAGCTTTTGAATTAAGGATATTCATGGTTGTTTTGTATTTATATTCTACGTATATGTATGAACGTTATCGTTGTTTATGAGACCTTGTGTCAATGCCTTTTAAGATTTGTCAAAAGGTAGTGCGCTGCCTAAGAAAGCCGGACTTAGAAGGGAGGCTAATTTGACTCTTCCGGCGAACTGGGATCTTACTTGGTTGTTGACCACAGGACTCATTCGTGATTCTTTCTTGACTACAACCAATAGTGTAGAATCGGGGCATCACAATTTGGTATCAGAGCCTAGGTTCAACCCTTACCCACGCGTTTCAACCTGCAGTTAGAGACTACCTTGCCTCGGCTATGTTATATTATTACACTACCTATTCTATCAACTAAAAGACATCAAAAATAGAATCTTTCTTGACCTATCTTAGGGAATTTCTTCAAATTTCGGGCACACCAACATCAACTCATGAGGACCTACTTCAGGAATGTGAAATGGTTTTAACTTTGAGTGCGGCCTCACATCACGAAACAGAGGGTACTATTAGTTCTACGCGTCTTCTATCAATTGTCATACCCTCATCTTGAGTTCGTAACCTTTATTCAATGTCATCCTTTCCCAAGATTAAGTCTTGTCCATCTAGCCTTGTTTTATATACTACTATTTGTAAATTTGACCTCCTTTAACCCTTGATTATTTTATTTAGCCCAAGCTTCTTGTATTATTTTCTTTGCTCGGTGATGAATCTTGGATATTCAGTTTGAAATGCGGATGGCCAATGCAGTTTCAAGTTAAATATCTAGTTTAGTCACTACATCTATAACCTTGATCACATTGAAGTTCGAAACCATAACATCATACCATTCAGTTAACCCTGATGTTATCACCATAACTGCTTCGTATTCTTCATCTCCACTTCAATCCAATTTTAAGAATCTTGTAATTATTATTATGTGTACATGAAGTTGTGTTGTGTGAACACCCTAGGATAATTAAACTCTAACTTAAGATTAGTTGCTTACCCATAAGGAATTGCCTCTGTAGTTAGAATTTGACTTACGCCTCACCCCATTCAAAGAAAAACAAATGGTGGACCATACTTCAAGACAAGTAATAACATGAGCTTGCAAGCAACAATAGAAATGTGGTACCAGGAAATTGAAACCTTCAGAATGGACTAGTAACTGTGGCTAAAATCCCGAACCCTATCAAGAATCAAATTTTGGAGGAGTCTTACCATCTTTGTGGAAATAATCGGCACAACATTGATTTCAGAATGAAAGGAGGTAGAATCTGAGAGGATTTGGAGCTTGTGGAAAGGAAACTCAACTTCATGAAGATACCCTACTCCGACCTCATCTTAAAAATAGATTCGTTACTCGTACCTTAGCAATTATCGATATTTACCAAAAAAAGGAGATGACTTACCCATCCAACAAAGCATGTTTTCAGTTTAAGGGGGATAGACAAGACTCCATGACTTCAACGAAATGTAGGACGCAGTGGCGCGGTCAACTTGTGGGTAGGATAACAAGTCTGGTTTTAAATGAGGAGAGCCAAGAAAAATTAGAACTTCCACGCGTAGTATGTGAATATGCAGAATTACCAGGATTGCCACCAACCCGGGAAGTAGACTTGAGCATCGAACTACAACTTGGAACTACCCCAATATCCATGGCCCCATATCGTATGGCACCAGCAGAATTACGAGAATTGAAGACACAACTATAGGAATTGCTCGAGAGAGGATTCATTAGGCCAAGTACTTTGCCATGGGAAGCACCCGTGTTGTTTGCTAAAAAGAATGATGGGTCGTTGAGGCTATGCATTGATTATCGTCAACTCAATCGAGTCACGATTAAAAATCGATACCCACTCCTAAGGATTGATGACCTTTTTGACCAACTTAGAGGCTCAAGGTGCTATTCAAAGATCGATCTCAGGTCAGGTTACCATCAACTATGAGTCAAGGAGGAGGATATACCAAAAATTGCCTTTCGTACTAGATATGGCTACTATGAGTTTATAGTATTGACCTTCGGACTAACCAATGCACCAGCAGTATTCATAAGCCTAATGAATAAGATTTTTTTAGACCATATCTTGACCAATTTTTAGTAATGTTCATTAATGACATCTTGGTATATTCAAGGTCTGAAGAAGAGAATGAGCAACATTTAAGGATTTCCCTTCAAGTTCTTAGGGATAATCGGTTATATGCCAAGGCAAGCAAATGTGAGTTCTGGTTGAATGAAGTAAAATTCTTAGGGCATGTAGTGTCGGAGAATGGGATTGCAGTGGATCCAACCAAGGTGGAGGCAGTATTAGATTGGAGACAACCGAAAACTGTATCAGAAATCCGCAGTTTCTTAGGACTGGCCAGTTATTACCGGAGGTTCATCCAAGATTTCTCCAAACTAGCTAAACCAATGACTCATTTGACGCAAAAAGGAGTAAAGTATGAGTGGGACGAAGCTTGCGAAAAATCCTTCCAAGAGCTAAAGAAGAGGTTAACTAGTGCGCCAATTTTGACCATCCCAGAACAGGAAATGGGATACACTGCGTATTGCGATACGTCTAAAGAAGGGTTAGGTTGCGTGCGCATGCAAAATGGAAAGGTAGTCATGTATGGATCTAGGCAGTTGAAACCTCATGAGCGTAACTACCAACACATGACTTGGAGTTAGCGGCCGTAGTTTTTGCCCTAAAGCAATGGCGACATTACCTGTATGGGGAACAATTTGAGATTTTCATAGATCACAAGAGTTTGAAGTATCTATTTACACAGAAGAACCTCAACTTGAGACAGAGACGATGGATTGAGTATCTTGAGGATTTCCAATTCACTCTCTCATATTATCCCGGTAAAGTCAATGTAGTAGCAGATGCTCTTAGTCGCAAGAGCAGGGGGATGATGGCTAGAATTTCTGTCAAAGAATGGGATATGGTTAAGACACTCAATGAATTCAGGATCCAAATAGAATCTCAAGATACAAAAGCATATCTTAATGCACAGAAGGTGATGCCTAAGTTGATGAATGTGATCATGGAGGCCCAGAAGCACGATCAAGAGGTAGCCTATATCAAGGGATATCTGGAAGCAGGAGAACCCATGCTCAATTGGGTAATTCACCCGATGGGAGTTTAAGATACCAAGGTAGATTGTTTGTACCAAGTGACAAGCTGCTTAGAGAAAAGGTACTTAAGGAATGTCATCATTCTACATTTGCGGTACATCCAGGAGGGACTAAAATGTACCAAGATTTGAAGAGGCAGTAGTATTGGTGGAATGGAATGAAGAAGGAAGTGGCTAAATTTGTAGCGAAGTGTCTGACATGCCAACAAGTGAAGGCGGAACATCAGAAACCAGGGAGAATGTTGCAACCTCTATCAATAGCTGAATGGAAGTGGGAGTTTGTGACGATGGATTTTGTGACAGGGTTGCCTAAGTCACCTAAAGGACGCGATGCTATATGGGTAATAGTGGATCGCCTCACCAAGTCAGCACATTTCTTACCCTATAAGATGACCGACACTTTAGAGTCTATGTGTAGGCTTTACATCAGGGAGACCATTCGGCTACATGGAATTTCGATGGCTATTGTGTCAGATCGTGATCCACAATTCACCTCTCGATTTTGGGGAAGCCTGCAGGCAGCTCTTGGTACGGAGCTGTGTTTTAGCACCGCCTTTCACCCGTAAACAGATGGACAATCTGAACGCACCATCCAAACACTCGAAGATATGTTGAGAGCTTACGCAATGAATTTTCAAGGAAGTTGGGAATGACACATACCCCTAATTGAATTCGCCTATAACAATAGCTTTCAAGCTGGCATCGGTATGGAGCCCTTTGAAGCATTATATGGACGACCTTATAGATCGCCGATTTGTTGGGCGGAAGTAGGTGATGCAAATCTGATAGGACCCGAACTTGTTCTAGAAACTACTGAGAAGGTCAAATTGATCCGACAACGGTTAAAGACCGCTCAAGACCGTTAAAAGAATTATGCAGATAGAAGAAGAAAGCCATTGATGTTTGAAGTAGGCAGCCACGTGTTCCTAAAGGTGCAACCTAGGCGTGGAGTCGTACGTTTCAAGAAAAAGGGAAAGCTGTCACCACGATATATTGGGCCTTTTGAGGTATTGGAAAGATTGGGCAAAGTAGCATATAGACTAGCTCTACCTCCGCAGTTAGCAGGGATACACGACGTCTTCCATGTATCTATGTTGAGAAAATACATCGCCGACTCATCACACGTCCCCAAATGGGAAGGAATCAGTCTTGACAAAGATGTTACATTTAAAGAAGGACCATAGCAATACAGGATAACCGAGAGGAGAACCTTAGAGGCAAAATGGTTCACTTGGTAAAAGTGCTATGGCGTCATCGGGGAATTGAGGAATCTACTTGGGAACGCCAGGATTGGATATAAATTCTCAGTTAATTACTGGTTGTTTTGTATTTATATTCTACGTATATGTATGAACCTTATCGTTGTTTATGAGACCTTGTGTCAATGCCTTTTAAGATTTGTCAATGTTTAAATTATTTTCTTAAAGCCCTTAGTTACTTGAATTATTTCGAATCTTGTCGGTTAGCATTTTTTTTTATCAAAACCAGAATATCCTAGCTGGATTAGGTTCCTTAGCCTAATTTAATTAAATTCTACATAAGTAAGGTTCCAATACATGAATTTAACTTCAAGCCCTCACTTCTTTATTTAAATTCAAAATTTCCCCAAAACTAGTACATGTACCTTATACTATAAGTACCATCAATTAATTGAGATTTATATAAATATATACATTGAGGAATGTGCTCCTAGTACCTAGATTGTTTAAAAAAAAAATGGCCACATCGCCCTTCCCAATGGCCGGCCACCCTAGAGAGAAGTGAGAAGCCTATTTTCAAGATTTATAATCATGGTATTCTAGAAACCCCAAAAAAAACTATACAATTAGGAATTAACTAGGTGTTGCCTAACCCCAAGGTTAAGCTCCCTAATCACTCCTAATTCATTGAACTCCAAGTAAATCCTAGCTTGTCCATTCAATTTCAACTAGTGGGCTTCTATGTCATTTTACACCACTCCCTAACATGGCAAACACAAGCATCACACTCACACACACACTTTCGGCTAGAGGAGGGGAAGGAGAACAAGAGAGAAGTCTTGAGAGGAAGAGGAAGGGAGCAGAGAGCCATCTTGTTCAAAGCTTAGCAAGTAAGCCACAACACAACCTTCTCTTTCATTTTCCTTTTTCAAATACATGTTCTTAAGGGTTCTAAATATTGTGTTCAGATGTGTCATTGATATATGTTAGTTAGCATGTTTTCATCATAAAAGAGACAAAAAATTTCCCTTAGTGGATCCCTTTTCCCATAAATCTTCTTGTTTTGGGTATTGTAACTTAGAATCTGTTTTTGCAGTCACTTTGAAAAATTCTAGCAAAATGTATAAAATTATTCTGGACCTCTATTTTATGTCAAAATCTTCCTTAAGGAGTTAGGTTTCAACTAAAATTAGTTTCATGAAAAAACAGTGAGCGGTTTGCAAGAAAATCAAATTTTCGTAACGATCGATGAATTTGGACAGCGCTGGAGTGTTTTCTAAATAACTTAAAATCTAGAAAAGCTATCCCATTTCTGAAATATGTTCTAGAAACTAAATTAGATTCTCTATGAACCATAGGAAGGCTGAGTCTGGTAAAATGTCATGACCCCAAACCGCCCCTAGTAGTTTGGTGCCGTGATGGCCAGTAATACGAGATTACCGAAGGCCAACTTGCAAAATTCACACACAACAGAGTATAAATATATGGGGCTCACAAGTACGGAAGCGATACATACAATCAGATTAGTCCATAAGAGATGTGCATAAGTCAAATGAGATAACAAGCATCTTCATATGGGTTACAACTTAATTACAAACGAAGCAAAGTACAAATTACGTCTTACATATTAACAAGGGCTTCCCAAGCCTACACAACCAAAATGTACGGACTACAGGTCAAGGAACACAGTCTGCCAGGTCGCCGACATCCTCTTTGCCGACATAACAATCATACAAAACACACATCTTGATCAAAAGGCTTCTCAAGCCGACGTATGCAACATACAAGTATTACAAATCGAGAAGCGTAATTTTCAAGATTGCCGACGTAAATACAGGTTAAGCCGACATAGTCAAAATCCAAAATAAGCTCCAGAATCACATCTAGGCGTCACCGCCTTCTTGTTCATAATCTACATATATATAGAGAGGGTGAGCTTGGATACTCAGTGAATGGTATAAATAATAAAGGGTTTGCATGAATAACAGCCGAAGTCCTCTCAAAACAATACAAGTCAAAAACTTTAAATAACAAGGGATGGTCCTCGTCCATCTAACAAATCTTCAAAGCTTCAAGGGATGCTTACTAGCATCAACATATTACAAACGATAACATTCCGGCAAACATATCCACACGTAAAACCGTCAGTGGCAAAACAAGACAAGGTAAGAGAGGCATCTCAAACAAGGGTGCTACAAAAGTTTAGAGTCCTCTAGCACAAGGACCTATGTTACAAAAGGCCCGTAGCCTTTTAACACGAGAGTGCTGCGAAAGTTTAGAGTCCTCCACACAAGGGACTTTCAAGACAAGATGTGCTGCGAAAGTTTAGACTCTTCCAGCACAAGGGACTTCCAAAACGAGAAGGCTGCTGCGAAAGTTTAGAGTCCTCCAGCACAAGGACTTTCAAACGAGATGTGCTGCAAAGTTTAGAGTCCTCCAGCACAAGGGACTTTTCAAACAAATGTGCTGCGAAAGTTTAGTCCTCCGTCACAAGAACTTTTCCGAGAAGGCCATTCAAGCAAGTATAATACATGATTACAAAACTAAGGACAATCATTGATGTCTAACAAAATACCTTTCAAAAACAAAGCAAAGCAAAACTCATCAAAACATTGATAACATAGCTTTATCAAAAATACCACTCACATAGTTTCTTCAAACGTCGGGTTCAAGGCAAGTTCCCAGTCCTACAAAACACATGGCATAAGTCTATTGAATGCACTTCTCAAAACAAGTCTGGCATGCATGCAAATGACCTCGGTATTCTTCAAAAACTAGGTCAAATCAAATCAAAACCTATTCTATCTTTGGAAAAACATTGCTGGCAACCACCAGGTCTTGGCGAGGTCCACACCTTCTCGCCAAGTGTAGCTCCCGACGGCCACATTCAAAAGAGTCGGGAAAATCTGGGTTTCCCTCTTGATAAACATGAAAAACGAGAGCATGAAGAACATGAAGGACATGAACATGAGGAGACGAATGCAAGAGCAAAACTTGCTATTACAAAAGCGGAGATTTCTGCTACGAATTCAAAAACAAATGGACCTAGGTACCCATACTCAAGGATCTTATCAAACAGAACACAAAAACATGAGCCTTAATGCAAAACACACGAGCTTTCTTCAAGAACACATGAAAACCATTTTCTCTTTCTAAAACCATCTTTAAATCAATGCATGACGTGCAGAACGGGTTTGATCGTGCAATGCAGCTAGGTGATCAATAAGAACAACAAGAGTAGGTTAAGATTCTAACCTCAAAACTCGAATCTAACTGCTCAAGCTCCAACGATCAAGCTTGAGTTCACTCCCTCTCTTGCTCAAACTTCTCCTTCTCCTTCCTAGAGTCTTCTCTCTCTCTCTAAAAGGCAAGATTTGACACAAAATGATATGTTTCTCACGACAATCACACTTAATCCCTCTGCTGGGACACCGTGGCATCAGCTGATTGGCTCTACTCAAAAACGTGACTGACTTATTAGACAAGACCAAGACAAAGTGTACTCAAAGCTAACAAACAAAGAGTACTACCGACAATTGATGATCTCGCGTAAGGGCAAAACTTCGGCAAGCAGGGTACAATATGACATCGGTTGAAGGACAACCACTTGAACTAAGCTGTGTCCGCCACCTTGGCCTAGATGGTGACATCTCGGCCAATATGCCAGGGTGAAGATGGAGGTCAACCAACGGGGTTCCAAGATAGTTCTAAGTGACAAAGGTCTCGAAGGTGTCTAGGCTTAAGATGACCTCGGCAACGCACCAGACGAGAACAAAGCATGCAAGCAATCATTCAAGCAAAACAAGACAAGATTTGCAAATGCACATATTAAAACAAGATCATCCATAAATGTTTGCCAGTATGACTAAGTCAAAATGAGGGTTGTTACATAAAAATTCTAAAATAGCCCTTCTATTCTAAACCTTATGTGATATCGAATATGGAAATCTTGTTATGCATAGGTGTTTTATGCTCTTGTGTTCATGAAAATGTTTATTAGCGTATAATCATATCTTGGCGTGATGTTTTACATATTATGGTTATGTTCTTATTCTCCTTCATCTTAATGATGCATGCTTATATGGATATTATTATCTTGTTAAGATTGGTTTAACCTTGTTTTAAAACATTTAACTCAACGGGAAACTTAATTGGAATGGTATTGGATTTTCGATCACTTGAGTAATGGCGATAATGTGTGATGTGTGGATCGTTGGAATGCGTTCCCTACTTGGAAGTTAAAGTCTTGCGCAAGTGGTTTTCGAAACCCTTGAATGGAGCAGTTGTATTCAGACCCTAGGTGGTTTGGTGTGAGGAGGGATTTGGGCAAGGTCCATTATTACCGTCTCTTTTGAGGCCCTGCGGTTGGTGCTACGCAGTATATAACCGATGGTAGGCATCCGAGGTTAGTTCTGCAACAAAACAGCAAAAGAGGGGGCATACCGAATAATCCGAATCCGATTCTTATGGTTGGGAGGACGAAATCTCTTTGAGGGATTTCTAGTTTACTAACATCTAACTTGTAACCCTTTGTTTATCTATTTTGAGTATCATGCTTTACTACTTGATGCTATATTTGAGATTGTGTATTGGACTGGAAAAAAAGGACGGGATATGTGTGTGTTTTCTGGGCATTCAAAGCTCACGGCGTATCGTGCCAGGTGACGAAAAGGAACTTGTAGCTGGAGACGAAGAGCCTGAAACCTTCAAAGACTTTTGGCTATCTTAGTAAAGTTAGAAATTTCCTTTTGATGTTTTGTAAGACTCATGTGAAGATTTAAATTTTCTTGGGATGTAATGTAACGAAACAAGCTTTTGAATTAAGGATATTCGTGGTTGTTTTGTATTTATATTCTACGTATATGTATGAACCTTATCGTTGCTTATGAGACCTTGTGTCAATGCCTTTTAAGATGTGTCAAAAGGGTAGTGCCCTGCCTAAGAAAACCGAACTTAGAAGGGAGACTAATTTGACTCTTCCGGCGAACTGGGATCTTACTTGGTTATTGACCACAGGACTCATTCGTTATTCTTTCTTGACTACAACCAATAGTGTAGAATCGGGGCGTCACAAAAGGTATACATGTATATATATGAATGTGTTGGAAATGGACGTAGGTACTATATTGAGATTGTGAATAATGTGAAGGACATTAGATACTTGTGAACATGTTTTGAAACGACAAATTAGGTGTGAGTCCGAAAAGTGGGAGAAAACATAATGTGCATGGTGAAATCATTTTCAGGAATTTATTATTGTCATATGAATTTTTGGAAAAAGGTAGCAAGAAGAAAGAAAAGTTAATTGCTTACGTTATTGAATGAAATGAATGATTTTGAGAAAAGTCCTTATATATGTCTATTTCTGTATAAACCATCACATTATTTATATTGTATGAGACTTAAACTAATGAACTAATTATTACAACACTTTGAATTTAACTAACTAGTAAGATAATTAAATTACACAAATACAAGTAAGCTAGGTAATTAAAGTATTTAACTACTCTACCATTACTTTGCCTCGGGAAATGGAAGATGTGCATGTGCATGCTCAGATATCACCCCAAAAAACCTCTGTTTTGCTCCCGAAAGCCTCTGTTTACAGAGTTGAACATTTCCAGAGCAAGTTCCACCTTACCAACATTCTACTGAGGTTTGCATCAGTGGCCAGCCGGCCACTGGTAAAGACTACCGGCCACCTATCGGCTATGGATAGTGCCCTGCCGGTCACTAATGCACTAGTCCATCTTGCTGTAACAGAGGACAAACAGAGCAAAAAGAGGGTATTCTCACAAATTGTTTGCACAACTCACCCCTCCTTTTCATGAGTAAATCTAAGGAGTTGTGAACTTAAGCCACAAACCACCAACTCAAGCAATTTCATTGCATGATGGCTTGTGATTCAAGAGGTGCAAGTTCAATAAATGAAAGACAAGACACTCAAAAACCATCACCCTATCATGCATGATCAACGGCAATGGAGACCTAGGAAACTTGAGACATTTCATCACTTTAAGTATGAAATGTCCCAATTTTCCTTGTGTTCAATTAACGTCCGATTGAACACAACAAGTTATTATCTTGCTCACTTTTAGTCCCAAGTTTTAGTTACTCATTTTACTTTACCAACCATTATTTAATCCAATTAAGTCCATTGGGTGAATTAAAGTCCTCTAATGGAAAGAAGGCATGAAAGAAGCATCATACTATTGGTAATGAACCCCTAAGGGATTAAACCATTAAGTATGAAACCTCAATTTCACACTTAGGCAAGCAAGTGACTTGAAACAACTTTCAAAGCAAAATTAAAAGCCAAGAAAGGAGGGAGGTTGCAGAGATGATTAGTGCTAAAATTAAGTGTGAAAAGCACTGAAAACATGCAATCAACTCAAACAAGTGGTGTCTAAAGGCCTGAAACACCAAGCTTGTGAAGACCATTACACAACAACTATGCAATACAAGACTCAAATGCAATAACCAACCCAAAACAGAGTTAAAATAGTTCAAAATGGAGCCTAAAGCATGCTGGAATAAAACTACAACAAGTTAAAAAAAAATAAGCTAAGGCATGGCACCAACTAGGCTAACATACAAGACACAAAAAGGGGAGGCTACCCCCTTTAAATTTGGACTTCAAAACCTGATTTTCACCACTGAAAATACTCTAAAAATCAGTGTTTAAAGGCAAAAAAAAATATGGTTTGAAAATGGAAAACAAATGTGAAATGGCCTTATAAACAAGGAATGAAGAGGGGTGAACCACCCCCTAACCTTAAATGGACAAAAACGCCAATTTCAACCCACAAAAATAGAGTTTTTATAGCCTAAAAATAACTCAAAAACAGTAGGAAAAAGGGGAAAAACAAGTATGCAAAACAAGCTATCAAGACAAGTATTATACCTCTTGAAAAGAAGAGTGATTCTAGGCAACAATCCAAGACAAAACCAACTTCAAGAGTTCCAAGAAGGCCTCAAGGAACCTTAGCTCAAAGGTGATCAACTTTGGTTGAGGAAGTGTAAGCAAGAGTGTAGTGTAAGTAGGCAAAAGTGTAGAGAATTTGTAAAGAGAGAATTATAGAGAGAGAGAGAGAGAGAGAGAGAGAGAGAGGGTCCCTATATATAGAAAACATGAAATTTCTACAAGGAGATCCAGCCCTCCACGTGTGGACAGATGCAAGTATCTGTGCAAATAGTTGGCACAACTAGCATGAAATATCTACAGAAAACATGCCGGCCATCAGTACTGGCCAGCAAGCTACATCAGTGGTTGGCAAGCCAAAAGTGATGGCCGGTAGCCTCTAGGGATGGCCAGTAGACCACCAGAGGTTGCAGGTTGGAAAGACCAAGGCATAGTCCAAAAATGAGACAAAAAGGATACATGGTTTGAAATGCTCAAAGTTGTGGCGTTCTGTTGAGGACTTCGAGCACTTGGTGAGCAAACATACTCATTAACGGGTGTACCTGCAAGGACGTCCAAGTCGTAAGGGTCGTCAAAAATGGAGTGTCTACAGTTGCCCCTCTTTGACAGAACTCAAAGTCATGAAATGATGTGAGTGAATGTGAAAGCCCAGAGACGACCTATTTTCACAGGGCCGTAAGACTTGGACAAACAATCAAGACAGAAAACAAATGGTTGCTCCTACAGGGTGCCTACGTATCCCTTTGCAAGGAATCAAACCAGCATAGTTCTGGGGCGATGCAAATGATATGCATACAAGAACATAACTTATGATCATGCAATGAGGCTGTGTAATGAAACATTTGAAAGCAAATCCAATGCAAAGAAAATGCCACTGTTAAACGAACTGAAACAAGGCATAACAATTCCAAACATGAGAAGAAGTAAGTAAATAAACACACCACGCGTGAGAAACACGAGCCAAACCACATTTTATGCAGAAAGGATGTAAGAAAATTGTGCAAGCTTAACTACACATTGCGCAGGAAAGGCGAAAGGCGACATAACTGTCGGGCACACCCGAGGTCTCAACCGAGATCCTAACGCGTTGCACGCGGGAGGAGAAAAAGGATGGTGTGAACACCAGGCGCACCCGAATGTTTTTAACTGATTTGAAACAATCTTAACGCATCTCACGCGATAGGAGGAAGAGTGGTGTGAACACCAAACGCACCCGAATGTTTTTAACTGATGCAAACAATCCTAACACGTCTCACGCGATAGGAGGAGAGGTGGTGTGAACACTGGGCGCACCTAAATGTTTTTAACCGATTTGCAATCCTAACGCGTCTCACGCATGAGGAGGAAGAGTGGTGTGAACACCAGGTGCACCTGAATGTTTTTAACCGAAAGGTGGTGTGAACATCGGGCGTACCCGAATATTTTTAACCGAAGGGTGGTGTAAACACTGGGTGAACCCAAATGTTTTAACCGATGGGTGGTGTGAACATCGGGTGCACCTGAATGTTTTTAACCGAAGGGTAACAATCCTAACGCATCTCACGCGATAGGAGAGAAGGAAGTGATCCGAATATGGCACAAATGATCTTACTTGGAATTCCTCTGAATGAACCGTATATACAATATCGTGCATTTCTTCGAATGAACCGTACATACAATATCGTGCATATGTAAGAAAGCAACTTAAAAAGTGCGATACTGTAAGAATGCATATTCTATGCAAAACAAACAACCAAGATACAACGTTAATGGCATGTTCCATGCGAGAAACAATCGAGATACAATGTCAATGGCATGTTCTATGCAAGAAACAATCGAGATACAATGGCAATGGCATGTTCTATGTGAAACAAACAATTGAGATACAATGTTAATGGCATGTTCCATGCATAACAAACAATCGAGATACAATGTTCATGGCATGTTCTATGCATAATAAACAAAAACAAAAGCATATTCTATGCGTGATTCAAGAGCGGAAGCATGTTTTGTGCATGATTCATGACGGATGCAGGATGCACATGCAATATGCGTGAAATACATGTTTCATGTAACAACATATATGAAATGCATGTTCTATGGAAAGAAATGAAATGCATATTCATGAAACAACGGGGAAATGCATATTCATGCACGGATGGAGAAATGCATATTCATGCACCAAAGGGGAAATGCATATTCATGCATGATAACTTTCGATTTACCTCTCGGAGGAATTACAAAATGTTTAAAGGATACACCTAATTCATGTTGACAAGTGACAAACATCGTGCACCGAAAACATAGTTTAAAGCTTTCGTAGAGACAAATTGAACCAAAGAGTAAACTGTCCTTACACTTCTTGGGAACCAATGATACAAAATAGCATCAGGACCATAGGGGAGGCCACAGGACACCTACCGGCCACAAGGGAAGGCTGTCGGCCAGGTGCCGGCCACTGGTGAGCCCTGTCGGCCACCAATGAGCCTTGCCGACCACCTGCCGGTCCTCAATGGCAATGCGGGGGCAAATGGGACTTTTTGGCTCGAGTCTTTTAATATGAGCTACTAGGGCTCATTTCCTCACTTCTTTAGGGCCGAAATCTTTCTCCCTCTCTCTAGATTTGTGGTTTCTACGTGTTTTCCAACGCCCCACGCGAAGTTAATTTGCTAAACCCTCTTATTTCCTTCACTTTGAACCGATTGAAATTTGATTTCGGTGCTTCTTTCCTCTTTTTCACCATTCTAGGCTTGTTTCCCTCTAGTTTCTCTTGAGTTCTGTGCACTTTTCCCGTCTTTGACTTTTTCTTTCATTTTCTCTCTCCTAGGGTTGACTTTTTCCAAGTTTATCCTCTTTTTGGCATTTTTCTTCACTTTTTCACCCACTTCGCACCCATTTTCAGATGGTGGATGAGATTTCTCATGACAGAACTCCTACCGAGATTCCCCCAATAGTTCTACCTGTTCCCGACGTAGAGGAGCCAGGAGGTGACCTTAAGGCTGACCTAGAGGTAGAGTTTGAGCCTGAGGCCGAACTAGAGCCACTACCGCTGAGGGTACGGCCTTTTGATCTGGAGAGATATCACCCCCAAACATATATATTGCCTACTGCAGGAGGTATCAGACGGTTCACTGAGTTTGCTCGCGGCGCACCAGAGGACCTCCTGTTGAGGAAGCCGACTTCTCACTTGTCAGCGATTGTTGTTGAGGTATAAACACTGCTTTCATACATTTTTGCTTCTCTTTACTTGCATTTCTTGCACTACCTTAAATCTGATTATATTATCATCACTGCTTTGTATAATTCATCTGTCATTTATATGTTGTATTTGTTCTCTACCATACGACGAGTCTCACGCCTTCAGAGGCTACGGTGCCACGACCGCTCAAGACTGGTATGATGAGCTCCCCGATGGAGTTTGTGACATCATTGATGAGGCTGGCTTTAGACTTTTCTACTCTGGCTTGACTCAGGTCGTCGCGAGCCGTCTTTTTTTAGGAGCGCTCGTGGAGAGGTGGTGGGACACCACCAACTCCTTTTATTTTTCCACCACAGAAGAGATAACGATGATTCCTTACGACTTCACCATGATCACCGGCTTGGACGTAGCGGGCGATCTGATCCCTCTCGATACAGATATGGAGGAGTGGGAGGCAGCCTGGCTCAAGTTGCTAGGAGTACATCCACCTATATAACGGACAAGCATAGTCAAATACACCTGGTTCGCCAAGCGATTCAGAGGGAGCGAGCCCGAGACAATAGAGAGATCGAGCAGTACGCTAAGGGCATCCTGATGTTTGTCTTCGATACCACCTTGTTTTCGAACAGGTGGAACACCGTAGGCCTGCATTTGCTAAGTGCCTTGGTGACCCTCCCTCGGGTTATTTTTTACGACTAGGGTAGAGCCGACCTCGCCACGCTATACGGATATATGAGTTCGACCTCTCGTCTGTGGGGAGACTTGATCAGAGGCTACTGGCGAGCCTGGGAGGTACACATCTTAGTTCCCTCTTAGCACATTACGATTTCTGCTTTACATTTGTTTCAACACACGTGCTTTCTGCTTTGCACTTTCTGTTTCTGCTTAGGCACTGTTCATACATTGTGCTTTCTGCTTTGCACTTTCTGTATCTGCTCAATACTGTATGCTTTCTGCTTTGCACTTTCTGCATCTACTCAATACTATACTGATCACATACTACTACATTTTTCCCTCAGCTATGGGTGTACGTATACTTTCCAACTCTCGCCCCGGAGCCTGTAGAGGAGCTTCCGTTAGTAGTCCCCTATTTGCGGAGATATGATAGCAAGCTCCACCGTAGGACCCATGAGCCCTTCACATTCTTCAGGCATTACTTCGACACAGTAGCTGCCCATGAGGTAATCCGAAACACAGTCATTTTTGCTTTGAAACCGTTCTGATTCACACATTTAGGGCCTGACAGTAACTAATAACTTGTACAACTTCTATTTGTAGATCATGCGGCAACCATCGGCCAAGAATGCTAGCGGGGATCCGAGACCAGTTGACTGGAGCCTAGGCCACTTCCCGCTATCCCATTCTACTCGAGGGACAAGTCTGCCGAGCCTAGTTCCTGCCTGACCCGATCATCCCTGTGGCTCCGCCAATGTCCATGTGATCTACGGACGACCTATCCACTGAGGAGGTCATTCAGTTTATAGTGGGCTTGCACGCTGACTACTTCCGAGTGGAGGGAGATTATGCAGCCTTCATCCAGACACATCTCATGTCGCCTCTAACTGGTGCTCATAGAGGAGAGGAGACGAGAGCTCCTGCTGCGAGAGAGAGGCCTAGAGTGACCCCAGCGAGTAGGGCTCGTGGTAGAGGGGCTTCTCGAGCAAGGCAGAGGACTGATTGGCCAGAGCTTCCGACTGCACTGACTTGCTGGTAGCATACTGGGGACCCCTATCAGGTTCCGATTAAGTCTCCAGCGGCTGGTCACGAGCTTGTCGGGGTCCGAGGCCTGACGTAGGTATGAACCACACTTTACATTTGCACGCCACATTTCATTTCAAATATGTTCATTTGCAGATACTGATCATTCAAACTACATTTACACACATCCATCGAGTATACAGGAGGCACTTTGGAGCTGATAGCCTCCCTAATGGGAATGGTACAGAGGAGAGAGGCATTACTCAGCCTCTACGGTATTCAGGCAACTTCTTCAGTTTTTCATTCCAGGTATCAAATTTCCATTGACACACTGACATTGACATTTCAACTAAAAAACTTTCCAAACTGCACTGATACACTGCATCTAACATATTGCACTTACATACTGTATTCACACACTATATCTGACTGTTGCATACACTCATTCTGCATATCATACTTGCATCTGATATACATACCGTAACTGACATGTAACAACTGTCTTTTCAGATTCCACCCATACTGCAGTTCACAATACATGAATTTAAACTTCAAGCCCGCTTGCATTAACTTCTTTACTGCTATAAGGAAAAAAATTCAAAATGTTCCCAAACTGTACATGTACCTTATACTATATACCATCAATTAATGGAGATTTTAAATATATATACATTGAGTGTGCTCCTAGTACCTAGATTGTTTAAAAAAAAAATGGCCACATCGCCCTTCCCAATGGCCGGCCACCTAGAAGAGAAGTGAGAAGCCTATTTTCAAGATTTTCATAATCAAATGGTATTTCAAGAAGACCCAAAAAAAAACTATAAAATTAGGAATTAACTAGGTGTTGCCTAACCCCAAGTTAAGCTCCCTAAATCACTCCTAATCATTGAACTTCCCACAGGTTAAACTCCCTAATCCTACCTAATTCAATTGAACTCCAAGTAAAATCCTAGCTTGTCCATTCTATATTCCAACTAAGTGGGGCCTTCTATTTCAATTTTACACCACTCCCGAGCATGGCAAACACAAGCATCACACTCACACACACATTTTCCCGGCTAGAGGAGGGGAAGGAGAACAAGAGAGAAGTCTTGAGAGGAAGAGGAAGGGAGAAGAGAGCCATCTTGTTCAAAGCTTAGCAATAAGCCACAACACACCTTCTCTTTCATTTTCCTTTTTCAAATACATGTCTTAGGGTTCTTAAATATTGTGTTCAGATGTGTCATGCTATAATGTTAGTTAAGCATGTTTTCATCATAAAAGAGACAAAAACATTTCCGCTTATGGATCCCTTTTCCCCATAATCTTCTTGTTTTGGGTATTGTAACTAGAATCTGTTTTTTGGCAGCCACTTTAAAAAATTCCCTAAGCAAAATGTATAAAATATTCTGGACCCTATTTTATTTTTCAAAATCTTCCTTAAGGAGTTTAGCTTTCAACTAAAATTAGTTTTCATGGAAAAACAGTGAGCGTTTGCAAGAAAATTCAAATTTTCGTAACGGATCGATGAATCTGACAGCGCTGGAGGGTGGTTTTTCAAATAAACTTAAAATCTAGAAACGCTATCCCATTCTGAAATATGTTCTAGAAACCTAGATTAGATTCTCTAACGAACCCATAGGAAGGCCGATCCCGGTAAAATGTCACGACCCAAACTGCCCCTAGTAGTTTTGGTGGCCGTGGGATGGCCAGTAATACGACGATTATCGAAGGCCAACTTGGCAAAATTCACACACAACAGAGTATAAAATTATGGGGCTCACAAGTACGGGAAGCGATAACATACCAATAGATTAGCTCCATAGGTGTGGCATAAGTCAAATGAGATAACAACCATCTTCCCATATGGGTTACAACTTAATTACAAAATGAAGCAAAGACAAAATTACGTCTTACATATTAACAAGGGCTTCCCAAGTCTAAACAACCAAAATGTACGGACTACAGGTCAAGGCAACACAGTCTGCCAGGTCGCCACAATCCTCTTTGCCGCCATAACCATCATACAAAACACACATCTTGATCAAAAGCTTCTCAAGCCGACGTATGCAACATACAAGTATTACAAATCGAGAAGCGTAATTTTCAAGATGCCGACGTAAATACAGGTTAGCCGACATAATCAAAATCCAAAATAAGCTCCAGAATCACATCTAGGCGTCACCGCCTTCTTGTTTCATCACCTACATATATATAGAGAGGTGACTTGGATACTCAGTGAATGGTATAAATAAAAAGGGTTTTCAATGAATAAAGCCGAAGTCCTCTCAAAAACAATACAAGTCAAAAACTTTAAATAACAAGGGATGGTCTCGCCCATACTAACAAATCTTCAAAGCTTCAAGGGATGCTTACTAGCATCACATATTACAAAACGATAACTTCCGGTAAACATATCCACACGAAACCGTCGTAGCAAAAACAGACAAGGTAAAGAGGCATCTCAAACAAGGGTGCTACAAAAAGTTAGAGTCCTCTAGCACAAGGGACCTTGTTAACAAAGGCCCGTAAGCCCTTTCCACAGAAGTGCTGCGAAAGTTTAGAGTCCTCTAGCACAAGGGACTTTCAAGACAAGATTGTGCGGCAAAGTTTAGAGTCTTCCCAACAAGGGACTTCCAAAACGAGAAGGTGCTGCGAAAGTTTAAGAGTCCTCCAGCACAAGGGACTTTCAAACGAGATGTCCTGCGAAAGTTAGAGTCCTCCAGCACAAGGACTTTTCAAACAAGATGTGCTGCGAAAGTTTTGAGTCCTCTCAGCACAAGGGACTTTCCGAGAAGGCAGTCAAGCAAGTATAATACATGACAAAACTAGGACAATCATTGATGCTTAACAAATACCTTCAAAAACAAAGCAAAGCAAACTCATCAAACATGATAACATAGCTTTATCAAAAATACCACTCACATAGTTCTGCAAACTCGGGGTCAAGGCAAGTCCCAGTCCCTACAAACACATGGCAAAGTCTATGAATGCACTTCTCAAAACAAGTCTGGCAATGCATGCAAATGACCTCGTATTCTTCAAAAACTAGGTCAATCAATCAAAAACACAGTTTCTTATCTTGGAAAAACATGCTGGTCAACCACCAGGTTTGCCGAGTCCCACACCTTCTCGCCAAGGTGTAGTCCCGACGGCCACATTCAAAAGTGAAGTCGGGGAAATCTGGGTTTCCCTCTTGAATAAACAATGAAGAACATGAGCATGAAGAACAATGAAGGACATGAACATGAGGAGAACGAATGCAAAATCAAAACTGCTATTACAAAAGCGGAGATTTCATGCTACGAATTCAAAAACATGGACCTAGGTACCCATACTCAAGGATCCTTATCAAAAAAACACAAAACATGAGCCTTAATGCAAACTTTCGATCAACGAGGCTTTTCTTCAAGAACAACATGAAAACCATTTTCTCTTTCTAAAACCATCTTAAATCAATGCATGACGTGCAGAACGGGTTTGATCTGCAATGCAGCTAGGTGATCAATAAGAACAACAAGAGTAAGGTTAAGATTCTAAACCTCAAACTCGAATCTAACTCTCAAGCTCCAACGATCAAGCTGGAGTTCACTCCCTCTTGCTCAACTTCTCCTTCTCCTTCCTAGAGTCCTCTCTCTCTCTAAGGCAAGATTTGACACAAATGATATGTTCTCACGACAATCACTGACTTAATCCCTCTGCGAGACACGTGGCATCAGCATTGGTCTACTCAAAAAACATGACTGACTTATTAGACAAACCAAGACAAAGTGTACTCAACAAGCTAAACAACAAGAGTCCCGCAAGTGATGATCTCGGCTAAGGAAAAACTTCGGCAAAGCGGGTAACAAATGACATCGGCTTGGAAGACAAACACTTGACTAAGCTGTGCCGCACCTTGGCCCTAGATGTGACATCCCAGCCATATGCCAGGGTGAAGATGGAGGTCAACCAACGGGTTCCAAGATAGTTCTAAGTGACAAAGGTCTCGAAGGTGTCTAGGCTTAAGATGACCTCGGCAACGCACCAGACGAAACAAAGCATGCAAGCAATCAATCAAGCAAAACAAGACAAGATTTGCAAATGCACATATTAAAACAAGATCATCCATAAATGTTGCCAGTATGACTAAGTAAAATGAGTTGTACATAAAAAATCCAAAATAGCCCTTCTATTCTAAACCTTTGTGATATCGAATATGGAAATCTTGTTATGCATAGGTTTTTATGCTCTTGTGTTCATGAAAATTATTAGCATAATCATATCTTGGCGTGATTTTTACATATATGGTTTATGTCTTTTATCTCCTTCATCTTAATGATGCATCTTATATTGGATATTATTATCTTGTTTAAGATTGGTTTAACCTTGTTTAAAACATTTAACTCAACGAAACTTAATTGAATGTAATTGGTTTTCGATCACTTGAGTAATGCGATAATGTGTGGAATGTGTGGATCTTGGAATGCGTTCCTACTTGAAGTAAAGTCTTGCCAAGTGTTTTCGGAACCCTTAACGGAGCATTGTATCGACCCTTAGTGGTTTTGGTACTGAGGAGGTGATTTGGCATGGTCCCATTATTACCGTCTCTTTTGAGGCCCTGCGTTGGCGCTACGCAGTATATAACCGATGGTAGGCATCCCATGGTTAGTTCCTGCAACAAACAGCACAAAGAGGGGGCATACCGAATAATCCGAATCCGATTCTTATGGTTGGGAGACGAAATCTCTTTGAGGGATTCTAGTTTACTAACATCTAACTTGTAACCTTGTTTATCTATTTTGAGTATCATGCTTACTACTTGATTCTATATTTGAGATTGTGTATGGACTGGAAAAAAGGACGGGATATGTGTGTGTTTTTCTGGGCATTCAGTCACAGGCGTATCCGTGCCAGGTGACGAAAAGGAACTGTAGCTGAGACAAGAGCCTGAAACCTTCAAGACTTTGGCTATCTAGTAAAGTTAGAAATTTCCTTTGATGTTTTTGTAAGACTCATGTGAAGATTTAAATTTCTTGGATGTAATGTAACGAAACCAAGCTTTTGAATTAAGATATTCGTGTGTTTGTATTTATATCTACGTAATGTTAATTATCGTTGCTTATGAGACCTGTGTGTCAATGCCTTTTAGATCTGTCAAAAGGTAGTGCGCTGCCTAAGAAAGCCCGAACTTAGAGGGAGGGCTAATTTGATCTTCTGCGCAACTGGATCTTACTTGGTTATTGACCACAGGACTCATTCGTGATCTTCTTGATACAACCAATAGTGTAGAATCGGGGCGTCAAAAAGGATAACATGTATATATATGAATTGTTGGATAATGGACTAGGTACTAATTGAGATTGTGAATAATGTGAAGGACATAAAATACTTGTAAACATGTTTGAAACGAACAAATTAGGTGAGTCCGAAAAGTGGAGAAAACTAATGTCATGTGAAATCATTTTCAGAATTTATTATTGTCATATGATTTTGGAAAAAGGTAGCAAGAAGAAAGAAAATTAATTGCTACGTATTTGAATGAAATGAATGATTTTTGAGAAAAGTCCCTTATACGTCTATTTCTGTATAAACCCGTCACATTATTTATATTGTATGAGACTAAGCATCATGATTATAGCTATCTGTATGTTGTTATTGTTTAGGATCAGTTGAGATCCCTACCGGACTTTATGTTCATCCACGTTGCTAACTTTTTTTCAGGTGAACATCGAAGTGTTTCAAGGTCAATGGATCTTTTTTTACCTGTTGGCCATGGGCCTTTTATTTAATGGCGGAAATCATTGATGTAAAAGGTAAACCCTTTCTCTTAATTTAAAAGATGTAAGCTACGGGTAATTTATTTAATTATAACTCCTGTGTATTCATATTGTACTCGATGAGAGAATCTTTATTCATGTGTTCTTGTAATAATAAAGAGTTCGTCATGTTATCTCTGAAATTAAATCTATAATGATGGTTTGGTAATGAAATCTGTAGTAATAAAAGGTCGGGCGTTACAACTTGTATCAAAGTGAGTCGGGTTGATGCCTTGGCTCGTGGGAAGTGTTTTTTACCACAATGGGTTTACTACGTACGGTGAGGATGTTGCAAATATATTAGCATAAGGTTAGGACTTATATGTTGCATTTATGTGAGCATGGGATTGTAAGTTTCTTGGATAATACTTGTAGCTGGTGAACTTGCTTTGAGGTCTTATTAGAAACACGCCTGATCAACGTGGTTTCTAATAGAATCCTTGAGAGTTCCGGGATGATGGTTATCTGCCGGCCATTAATGGTGCTCTCCCAGCCACTTGCCGACCTTGGATAGCGGCCTGCCGGCCACTGATATACACTGGTTCCATCTTGCTGTAAACAGAGGACAAAACAGAGCAAAAAGAGGGTATTTCTCACAAATGTTTGCACAATCTCACCCCTCCTTTTCATGATAATCTAAGGAGTTGTGAACTTACCACAAACCACCAACTCAACAATTTCATTGCATGATGCTTTGTAATTCAAGAGGGTGCAAGTTCAATAAATGAAAGACAAGACACTCAAAAACCATCACCCTATCATGCATGATCATGCAATGGAGACCTAGTAAACTTGACACAATTTCATCACTTAAGATGAATGTCCCAATTTTCCTGTGTTCAATTAACGCCGATTGAACACAACAAGTTATTATCTGCTCATTTTAGTCCCAAGTTTTAGTTCCTCATTTTTACTTACCAACCATTATTTAATCCAATTTATGTCCATTGGGTGAATTAAAGTCCTCTAATGGAAAGAAGGCATGAAGAAGCTTCATACTATTGTAATGAACCCCTAAGGATTAAACCATTAAGTAATGAAACCTCAATTTCACACTTAGGCAAGCAAGTGACTTGAAACAACTTCAAAGAAAATTAAAAGCCAAGAAAGGAGGAGGTGCAAGATATTAGTGCTGAAATTAAGTGTGAAAAGCACTGAAAAACATGCAATCAACTCAAACAAGTGGTGTCTAAAGCCTGAAACACCAGCCTGTGAAGACTATTTACACTACAACTATGCAATACAAGACTCAAATGCAATAACCACCCAAAAAGAGTTAAACAATTCAAAATGGAGCCTAAGCAGCTGGAATAAAACTACCAACAAGTTAAAAAAAATAGCTAGGCATGGCACCAACTAGCTAACATACAAGAACAAAAATGGGAGGCTACCCCCTTTAAATTTGGACTCAAAACTGATTTTCTCCACTGAAAATACCTAAAAATCAGTGTTTAAAGGCAAAAAAAAAGATGTTTGAAAATGAAACAAATGTGAAATGGCCTTAATAAACAAGGAAGAAGGGGGTAACACCCCCTAACCTTAAATGGACAAAAACACCAATTCACCCAACAAAAAAAGTTTTTATAGCCTAAAAATAACTCAAAAACAATAGGAAAAAGGGAAAAACAAGTATGCAAAACAAGCTATCAGAACAAGTATTATACCTCTTGAAGAGAAAGTGATCCTAGGCAACAATCCAAGCAAAACCAACTCAAAGAGTTCCAAGAACGGCCTCAAGGAACTTCAGTCAAAGGTTGATCAACTTTGGTTGAGGTAAGTGTAAGCAAAGATGTAGTGTAAGTAGGCAAATGTAAGAATTTGTAAAGAGAGAATTTATAGAAAGAGAGAGAGAGAGGAGGGTCCCTATATATAGAAAACATGAAATTTCTACAAGGAGATCCAGCCCTCCACGTGTGGACAGAGCAAGTATCTGTGCAAACAGCGGCACAACTAGCATGAAAATATCTACAGAAAAACACGCCGCCATCAGTACTGGCCAGCAAGCTACATCAGTGGTTGGCAAGCCAAAGTGATGGCCGGTCGCCTCTAGGAATGGCCAGTAGACCACCAAGTTGCAGGTTGAAAGACAACGCATAAGTCCCAAAATGAGACCAAAAGGATACATGGTTGAAATGCCAAGTTCGGCGTTCTGTTCAGGTCGACACTTGTGAGCAAATAGACTCATTATCGGGTGTACCTGGCAAGACGTCCAAGTGTAAGGGCCGTCAAAAATGGAAGTGTCTACAGTTGCCCCTCTTGACAGAACTCAAAGTCATGAAAATGATGTGAGTAAATGTGAAGCCCAGAGACGACCTATTTTCACAAGGCCGTAAGACTGGACACAACAATCAAGACAGAAAACAAATGGTGCTCCTACAGGGTGCCTACGATCCTTTGCCAAGGAATCAAACCAGCATAGTTCTGGGGGATGCAAATATATGCATACAAGAAACATAACTTATGATCATGCAATGCAGGCTGTGTAATGAAACATTGAAAGCAAATCAATGCAAAGAAATGCCACTGTAAACGAACTGAAACAAGGCATAAACATTCCAAACATGAGAAGAAGTAAGTAAAATAAACACACCACGCTGTAGACACAGAGCCAAACACATTCTTATGCAGAAAGGCTGTAAGTAAAATTGGTGGCAAGCTTAACTACACATTGCGCAGGAAAGGCGAAGGCGACATAACTGTCGGCACACACCCGAGGTCTCAACCGAGATCCTAACGCGTGCACGCGGGAGGAAAAAAGGATGGTGTGAACACCAGGCGCACCGAATGTTTTAACTGATTGAAACAATCTTAACGCGTCTCACGCGATAAGGAGAAGAGTGTGGAAACCAAACGCACCCGAATGTTTTAACTGATGCAAACAATCCTACACATCTCACGCGATAGGAGGAAGAGTGGTGTGAACACTGGCGCACCTGAATGTTTTTTAACCGATTGCAATCCTAACGCGTCTCACGCATGAGGAGGAAGTGGTGTGGAACACCAGGCGCACCTGAATGTTTTAACCGAAAGGTGGTGTGAACATCGGGCGTACCCGAATATTTTGAACCGAAGGTGGTGTAAACACTGGCAAACCCAAATGTTTTAACCGAGGGTGTGAACATCGGTGCACCTGAATGTTTTTAACCGAAGGTAAAAATCCTAACGCATCTACCGCGATAGGAGAGAACGAAGTGATCCGAATATGGCACAATGATCTTACTTGAATTCCTCTCGAATGAACCGTATATACAATATCGTGCATTTCTTCGAATGAACCGTACATACAATATCGTGTCACATAATGTAAGAAGCAACTTAAAAAAGTGCGATACAGTAAGAATGTAATTCTTGCAAAACAAACAACCAAGATACAACGTTAATGCATGTTCCATGCGAGAAACAATCGAGATTACAATGTCAATGGCATGTTCTATGCAAGAAACAATAGGATACAATGCAATGCAATGTTCTATCGAAACAAACAATTGAGATACAATGTTAATGGCATGTTCCATGCAATAACAAACAATCGAGATACAATGTTCATGGCATGTTCTATGCATAATAACAAAACAAAAGCAATCTATGCTGATTCAAGAGCGGAAGCATGTTTGTGCATGATTCATGACGATGCAAATGCACATGCAATATCGTGAAATACGTTTCATGTAACAACATATACGAATCATGTCTATGGAAGAAATAATGCATATTCAATGAAACAACGTGGAAATGCATATTCATGCACGGATGGAGAAATGCATATTCATCGCACCAAAGGGAAATGCATATTCATGCCCGGTAACTTCGATTTACCTCTCGAGGAAATTACAAAATGTTAAAGGATACACCCTCATTCATGTTGACAATGACAAACATGTGCACCGAAAACATAGTTAAAGCTTTCCGTAGAGACAAATTGAACCAAAGAGTAAACTGTCTCCTACACTTCTTTGGAACCAATGATACAAAAAAGCATCAGGACCATAGGGAGGCCACAGGACACCTACCGGCCACAAGGAAGGCTGTCGGCCAGGTCGGCCACACCCAATGACCTTGCCGACCACCTGCCCGGTCTTCAATGGCATGCGGGGGCAAATGGGACTTTTTGGCTCGAGTCTTTTAATATGACTACTAGGGTCATTTCCTCACTTCTTTAGGGCCGAAATCTTCTCCCTCTCTAATTTGTGGTTTCTACGTGTTTTCCAACGCCCCACGCGAAGTTAATTTGCTAAACCCTCTTATTTCCTTCACTTGAACCGATTGAAATTTGATTTCGGTGCTTCTTCCTCTTTTTCACCATTCTAGGCTTTGTTTCCCTCTAGTTTCTCTTGAGTTCTGTGTCACTTTCCCGTCTTGACTTTTTCTTCATTTCCCTCTCCTAGGGTGACTTTTCCAAGTTTACCCTCTTTTTGGCATTTTTCTTCACTTTTCACCCACTTCGCACCCATTTTCAGATGGTAGAATGGATTTCCATAACAAGCTCCTACCGAGATTCCCCCAATAGTTCTACCTGTTTCCCCGACGTAGGGAAGCCAGTAGTGACCTTAAGGCCGACCTAGAGGTAGAGTTCGAGCTGAGGCCATAGACCCGAACTAAGAGCCACTACTGCTGAGGTACGGCCTTTTGAATCTGGAGAGATATCACCCCAAACATATATATTGCCTACTACAGAGTATCAGACGGTTCACTGAGTTGCTCGCGGCGCACCAGAGGACCTCTCTGTTTGAGGGAGCCGACTTCTCACTTGTCACGATTGTTGTTGAGGTATAAACACTGCTTTCAATACAATTTTGCCTCTCTTACTTGCATTTCTTGCACTACCTTAAATTGATTATATTATCATCATACTTTGTATAATTCATCTGTCCATTTATATGTTGTATTTGTTCTCTACCATAACGGCGAGTCCTCACGCCTTCAGAGCTACGGTCCACGCCGCTCAAGACTGGATGATGAGCTCCCGAGGAGTTTTGACATCATTGATGAGGCTGGCTTCAGACTTTTCTACTCTGGCTTGACTCAGTCGTCGCGAGCCGTCTTTTTTAGGAGCGCTCGTGGAGGAGTGTGGGACCCACCAACTCCTTTCATTTTTCCACCACAAAGAGAACGATGATTCCTTAGATCTCGCCATGATCACCGGCTTGGACGTAGCGGTCGATCCGATCCCTCTCGATACAGATATGGAGGAGTGGGAGGCAGCTTGGCTCAAGTTGCTTAGGAGTACATCCACCTATATAAGTAGACAAGCATGGTCAGCATACACCCTGGTCGCCAAGCATTCAGAGGGAGCGAGCCCGAGACAATAGAGAGATCGAGCAGTACGCCAAGACTTCCTGATGTTTGTTTCGATACCACCTTGTTTTTGAACAAGGTGAACACCGTAGGCCTGCATTTGCCAAGTGCCTTGGTGACCCTCCTCGGGTTATTTTTTACGACAAGGGTAGAGCCGACCTCGCCACGCTATAACGGATATATGAGTTCGACCTCTCGTCTGTGGGAGACTTGATCAGCAGGCTACTGGCAAGCCTGGGAGGTACACATCTTAGTTCCCTCTTAGCACATTACGATTTCTGCTTTACATTTGTTTCAACACACGCTTTCTGTCTTTGCACTTCTGTTTCTGCTTAGGCACTGTTCCATACATTGTGCTTTCTGCTTTGCACTTTCTATATCTGCTCAATACTGTATGCTTTCTACTTTGCACTTTCTGCATCTATCCAATACTAATACTGATCACATACTACTACATTTTTCCCTCAGCTATGGGTGTATGTATACTTTCCAACTCTCGCCCCGGAGCCTGTAGAGGAGCTTCCATTAGTAGTCCCCTATTTGCGGAGTATGTAGCAAGCTCCACCGTAGGACCCATGAGCCTTCACATTCTTCAGGCAATACTCGACACAGTAAGCTGCCCATGATGTAATCCGAAACAATCATGTTTTTGCTTTGAAAACCGTTCTGATTCACACATTTAGGGCCTGTTTGGTAACATTTAATTTTCAGTTTATATTTACACAAAAAATTTTATAAAATGGTTTTTGTTTATTTTTTGTTTATTTTTAGAAAAAATAAACTACAAACGGTTTGGTTTTATACAAAATGTTTAAAAAAATTTTAAAATATAAAAAAAGAGTGAGGAATGGCAAAGTGGTGGGGGTGGTGGGTGGCAGACGATGTGCTGGCGGCGAAACATGGTGGTAAAAATGATGGCCGGCTGGTGGTGGCGGAAGACGGTGGTGAAAAATGGTAGCGATGGCTGGTGGTGTGGTGGTGGGTGGGTGGGTAGGTGACGTCGGCGGTGGTGGGTGGTAGCGAGTAGGGTGTAGTGGGGCCAGTAGTGTTGGTCGTGGCAGATGGTGGCGATGGCGGGTCAGTGGTGGGTGGTGGCGGGTAGTGGTGGGTGGTGGTGGTGGCCGGGTGGGTGGTGGTGATGGTGGGCTGGGTGAGTGGGTTGATGGTGGCGGGTAGTGGGCCTGGTGGTGAGTGGATGTGGTGGTGGTGGTGGTGGTGGTGGTCGGCGGTGGTGGGTGGTGGTGGCAGGTGGGTAGTGGTGGTTTGGTGGCCGGGTGGTGGTGGGTGACTGTGGTGGTGGTGGGTCGGCTGACGTGTCGTGGCAGGTGGGCTGGTGGTGGCGGGTGGGTGGTGGGTTGATTGGTCATGGTGGTGAGTGGTGGCAGGTGGTGATAGGGTGGCTGGTGGGCTGGTGGGTGGTGGTTTGGCGCGTGGGTGGCAAGTGCGGCTAGTGGTGGCGGGTGGCCAGGCAGTGGATCGGTGGCTCGGTGGTGGTGGTCGGTGGCACGCGGCGAGTGGGGTGGCAGGGTTGGGTGGTGGTGGCTTGGTCGCTGTGGGCGGGTGGGTGAATAGCAGGTGGGTGGTGAAGTGGTGGAGCAGGTGGTGGTGGCGGTGTGGTGGCGGACAGACGTGGTGGAAAATGGTGGCCGGGTGGTGCTAGTGTTGGGTGTAAAAAAAAACTGAAAATTCAAAGGAAACACATTTTTTAAAATTTACAATTTTTGCCAAATTTATAACTGAGACCACTGATCTTATAAATCCAAACTTTACCAAGCAAGTTTTAATTTGATTTTTTAATTTTTGTAAATATAAACTAAAAACTGAAAACGTAAGTGTTCCAAACGGCACCTTAGCAACTACAGCAACAATATCTGTGACAACTTCTATATGTACATAATGGTGGCCAGCCATGGCCATCGATGCCAGTGGGGATTCGAGACCATTCGCCAAGCTTGGGCCACCTCCCGCACCACATTTTACTTGAGGGTCCCAGTTGCTGGCCTGGTTCTGAGCCGAGCGTTCGTGCACTAGCATCATGGGCTGCCGACCCGCTCAATCCTGATCGGCTTCACCAGAGTCATGCGATCTGTAAATAGCCCTATCACTGAGCGAGGTCTTCAGTTCTATAGTGGGCTTGCACGGCCGACTACTCCCGAGTGGAGGAGATTATGCACCTTCATCCCCAGACAATCTCATAGTCGCCTCTAACCTGGTGCTCATAAAGGAGAGGAGACGGAGAGCTTCCTGCCTGCGAGAGAGAGGCCTAGAGTGACCCCAGCGAGTAGGGCCTCGCTGGTAGAGGGGGCTTCTCGAGCAAGGCGGAGGACTGATTGGCCAGAGCTTCCGTGCACTGACTTGCTGTAGCATATCTGGGACCCCCTATCAGGTTCTGATTAAGTCCTCTGGCGCTGGTCACGAGCTTGTCGGGTCCCCGAGGCCTGACGTAGGTATGAACCACACTTTAACATTGGCAACGCCACATTTCATTTCCAAATATGTTCATTTGCAAATACTATCATTCAAACTACATTTACACACAATCCATCGAGTATACAGAGGCACTTTGGAGCGATAGACCACCTACGGGAATGGTAAGAGGCAGAGAGCACACTCACAGCCTCACGGTATTCAGGCAACTTTCTTTCAGTTTTTCATTCCCGGTATCAAATTCCTTGCACAAACTGACCATTGACATTTCAAAACACTAAAAACTTCCAAACCTGCACTGATAGCGCATCTAACATATTGCACTTACATACTGTATTCACACAACTATATATGACTGTTGCATACACCATTCTCGCATATCATACTTGCATCTGATATACATACGTACCGATCATGTAAC
>NW_021024708.1:510486-523255 GCF_004153795.1 Camellia sinensis
AACAACTGTCTTTTCAAATTCCACCCATACCGATGGCACCAGCGGCAGCTGCAGCACCTGTACCGGCAGTACCTCCTCCAACGACAGGAAGGAAAAAGACAAGCTCCGGCACACGGCCAAGGCAGAGCTAGGGGCATCCGAGCCGAGAGCGGTCCTTCAAAGTCCATTCTGAGTGATGTTGATGCTAAGGTGAGTGACTCTGAGGAGGCAGTGAGTCAGCATTTAAAGTCATCTAAGGGCGGAGATGGTGAAGCCGGTTCGGGTTCTGAGAGTGGAGGTGACAATGCCGAGGAGGGCTCTGGAGCAGAGAGCGGAGATGACGCCTGCTCGGGTTCTGGTTCAGATTCAGATAGCGGTGCTAACGGAGACAGTGCACCTATATTTGTATTCTAAGGAAGGGGACGAAAGGGGCTTCTCGAGCCTGAGACTACCAGTGTTGATTTTTGTACTTTTGCTTAGTTTCTTTTCTTTTATAGCATTAGCACATTATAGCTTCAGGCAGGTTTTATTTGCTTTAAAACTTGTACTCTGCTTTTGTAAAGACAACCATGATCGAAATAAAACCGGTAGTTTTATGAAAAAAATGTGTTGTCATTTTTTGTTTGTTTATTTGTTTTTGTTTTTTTTTTTTGTTTTTTTTGCATCATGAGCACCACATATGCATGAAATGGATAGGGAATTGAAATGGCCAAGAGCACTATTGATTGAAACAAAGTCTTAATAGGGTAATGAAACGACCAACAACTGACATAAAAAGCAATATACAACTCGATAAACAAACATCATACAACTCGATAAACGAAACAAGACAACACAACTGCAATTTGATAAACAAAACAAAACGACACAAATACAACTCAACAAATTGGCTAGAACCAAAAAGGACTCAAAACAAGACTTTAAGACACTTGAAGATCAAAACAAAACATATGCTTTCAGCATTCTTCAGCATAAAGGAGGACAACAGGTCAAAGTGAGAAACTGCCGGCCACAAATAGGGGTTGCTGGCTACATGCTAGCCATGAGAGATGGTCTGCCGGCCACCAATGTACTTTACCGGCCACCAATGGGACTTGCCGGCTACCTGCCGACCATCAATGTGCAGGACCTCCAGATTGTTGACACCTGGCCTCCACTCACTGCCTTATCTTCTACAAAAGGTTGAGCTTCGTGATTTCTTTATTTCAACTGCAAATTCTTCACAAATAAAGCCATTTTTCGTCAAAAAACTCTCGAATTGGATTGCGACTTTAGACAGCTTGGAAAAGATGAATTTCTAGGGTTTCGATATAAATGCACTTTTCCCGCTGTGCCATTCTCTGCTTTGTTTTCCGTTCCTTCATGTTGCAGCTAGATGTTGGAACCCGATTATACATGTCTTTAGCTTCGAGAGACAAGAGATATGCTTGAAAATCGAAGAATTTCAAATGCTAACGGAATCCCGACGCGATGAGGAAATCATACCTCAGCCCCGTTTCGGCCACATCCAGGCTTTGGGATGGATGTGCTAGCTTACTCTGTACGAGGTTCGGTCCTTGGTTCACAATGGAGAGCTGGATATTCCCAGTCTAATTCATCGATTTTCCGAGGTCGGTGACCGAGGCGACCTTCTTTAGCGGGGTTTTAGGCAACACGCTCTTTGCTTGTGCATGCTGGCACATTTCCTTCTTGTCCCTAGTTTTGGCGAGTCTAACATTCGACTGATTAAAGTGGCCCAAGGTTTGAAAGAGGGCAAGAGTTGCATTGGCTTAGTGCTGGCCGAGACTTTGATGGGCTTAGACGCCTTCCATCAGCGCGAGATGACAAAATTCGCAAGGAGTCCACTACTTCTTTAGGTAATGTTTCCCGCCCTTTCTTATATGTGTTTCTCACATCTCTCGACACTTGTGCTCTGTTTTTCTCTCAAAGCCCTTTTCTCACTTTTCTCTCAACATACATCTCTCTTTTCTTTCATCCCTTCCCATGCATGGCTAATGGACAAGTTGAAGGTAATGGACTCTTGTCCTGCATACTCAGCTTGAGGCTATTTCTTCCGCCGACAGCTAGTGGATTTCCCGAATGAGGGATGGTGGTGCAACTGGATGTCCAACAGGTCTATTGTTGACATTACTTGGCGTTGCCTATGGCTTAATCTAACCAAAATAAGCTACAGCATGACTCGGCAACCTGGCATTCAGCTGATCAGCCTGATACACTGTGTATTCTACTTTCCTTTCCGGTTCAAACATCAGTTTGGACATGATCAGACTTGCCCAGAGGAGGGGGTAGAGTACCCAGTTTTGTTCCCCATCCGAGGTTCACATTTGGCTAGGTACCTCACTGCTTGGAGGACAAGAGAACTTCTAGCCCCTGCCCCTAGTTTTAACTACGCCCTTTCTGGCGAGTGCCTGGCTTGGCTCAAGGATGAAGTGCAAACCAGGCCCACTTTGGCCTTAAAAGCTTCTACAAGTACAAGTAGGAGACACAAGAACACCTGATTCATCTATGCCCCTAGTTTATTGCTTTGATCTTTACTTTTCAAGATTTATGAATGTAATAAAAGCAACTTTGATTTGTATCGAGAGTTAGAAAACTTTGTATTGAAATCAATGAAATTAAAGTTGTGAGCACTGAAAATTTTCCTTTTGGTCCAAAAATGGTCCAAGTTGTAAAAGGTAAGATTTTGAACAAAAATCAACTTTTATCAAAACTTTTCAAAACCATTTTCGAAAGGATCACCACTTGACACGCACAGAATCCATCCTTAAGATGTACAACCCCAAATCCAAAGATCGCAAATTGCCCCTTGACTGAATAACACTGCTCAGCACTATAACCAACTCTTCTCTTCGAGTAAGGATCACAACCGAACTTTCAGCTAAAGAACAGAAAAAGATGACCTGATCAGACACATGGACAAAACAGTTGATCTGGAGGTGTTTACAGCCAGACTTCAAGATGAAGTTACCTACGTATCCCGAAGATGGGAATCAGGCCTTACGTAGTTCGATTTGGGTTCACTCGAGTATTAACGCTTTCCTTTTGTGCTCTAACTTTTGCCAAGGCCGCCCTTTAGGGTTTTCAACCTTGTGAGCTCAGTTTTTCTTTATTTCTAATTTTTCGCGCTCTAACTTTTGCCTAGGTTGCCCTTTTGGGTTTTCGGCCTAGTGAGCCTCTCAGGGATAGTATTTCTTCAACTTGTCCATGTTAATCGGTTGGGAAAATTCTGGGCCATTCAAGTCCATGAGAATAATAGCTCCACCGGACCAGATAGTTTTGATGATGTAAGGACCAGTTCAATTGGGTCTGAACTTACCCCTAGGGTCATGGATGGGAGCTTGGTTGTCTTTGAGCACCAAATCCCTTTCTTTGAGATTCCGAGACTTAACCTTCTTGTTAAAAGTCCTAACAATCCTATGTTGATAACCCTGAACATGGTACAATGCTTTCAGCCGTCTCTCATCAAACAGCATCAATTCTTCGAACCTGCTCTACTGCCAGTCCGCCTCTGCTATTTGACACTCAGCCATAACTCACAAGGATGGGACTTCTATTTCGATTGGCAGAACAGCTTCCATCCTATAGACAAGAGAATAAGGAGTTGCCTCTGTAGACGTCTGGATTGAAGTTCTGTAGCCCTAGAGTGCAAATGGCAATTTGTCTAGCCAATCCCTATAGGTCTCAACCATCTTCTGTAGAATATGTTTGATGTTCTTGTTGGGGGCCTAAAAAACTCCGTTGGTTTGTGGCCGATATGTAGATGACTTTTGGAAAGCCACGTAGTATTTCTCCAACAAGTCAATCACTTATTTCTTGAAATGGAAGCCATTGTCTGAAATGATCTCGTTTAGGACTCCATATCGGCAAATGATATTATTTCATATGAACTTAGCCACATGCGTTGCTTTTCACACTGCGTAGGAATGAGCTTCAACCCACTTTGTGAAGTAATCAATTGCCACCAGAATGTATTCATGCCCATTTGACCCTTTTGGTGTGACTGCGCTGATAACGTCGATTCCCCAGACTGAAAAAGGCCATGGTGATGTCATGTTGTACAGTTTTGACGGCGGGATGTTCATGCGATTGGCATGAATTTGGCATTTGTGGCATCGCCGAACAAAACCAATACAATCCTCCTCCATAATAGACCAGTAGTAACCTTTCCTGAGAATTTTCCGAGCTAACATTACTTCATTCATCTGTGCTCCGCACTCTCCTCCATGGATGGCCTCCATTAGGCACTTTGATTCCTCTACTTCGACACACAACTTGTGCATTCCCAGATGACCTCTCTTGTACAATTTACCTCCACAGATGATAAATTGAACGGCCATCCGCCGTATTGCCCTCTTGTTTTTGGCATTTGCCCCTGGTGAATAAACCTCCTTTTCCAATAAGTTCTAGATATTATAGAACCAAGGGTTTTGATCATGCGCTTCATCTATTACGGCGATAGTTTCATAGGCCGGCGTATACCTCTACTCAATGATGATCGGACGCATCCAGACTCCAAGCGGGATGTCTATCATAGAAGATAGAATTGATAAGGCGTCAGCGAACCTATTGTTCTCTCTTAGTAAATGTGTGAAAGTCAGTTTCTCAAACCTAGGAATCAGAACATCCAAGGTCTGGTGATAGATCTTCATCTTTTCTTCTTTGACCTTCCAGTCTCCATTCGCTTGAGACACAACTAGGTTTGAGTCCCCAATTACGTCCAACCTTTTTGTCCTTAGTTCCAGGGCAGCTTCCAAACCAGAGATACACGCCTCGTATTCTGCTTCGCTATTGGATACCTTGAACCGGAGTTTGAAGGTTAATGGTATATGGAAATTGTAGTGTGCTATCAGCAACACACATATTCCAAAACCGTATTGATTAGATGTTCCGTCAAAGTACATTGTCTAAATCTCTTCCTCGATTTACAGAATGGCTTCATCTGGGAACAGGTATTCTACCGTTTCATCCCCTTTTACTGGGTAATCTGCCAGGAACTCCGCTACTGCACTCCCCTTAACCGACTTGCAAGTGGCATACTTCAGATCAAATTCGGAAAAGAGAAGCAACCAACAGGCTAGCCTACCCATAAGCGCTGGTTTCTCAAAGAGATATTTGATGGGATCTAATCTTGAAACTAGAATTACGGAGTGAGTTAACAAGTAGTGCCACAACTTCCTGATAGCCTATACCAAGGTTAAGCAAGCTTTCTCCAGCGGGGTGTAATGGGTCTCACAATCCAACATTTTCTTGCTCAAGTAGTAGATAGCTTTCTCCACCCTATCCTGAGATTCCTGAGCAAGCATGCATCCTATTGTTGAGTCCGTTACTGATGGATACAAAATCGAGGGCTTCATCGGCTTTGGCGGCGACAACATGGGCGGATTCTGAAGATACTGCTTGATCTACTCAAAAGCAAATTGACATCGATCATCCCATCGGAACTTCTTTCCTTTCTTCAGGAGACCAAATAATGGTTCATAAGTCAAGATTAGTTTAGAAATAAATCGTCTTATGAATTGCACTCTATCCAGAAAACCTCGCACCTCCTTTTCAGTCCTTGGTGGTGGCATTTCTAGGATGGCTTTGATTTTGGAAGGATCTACCTCGATGTCCCTCTGTCTGATCAAGAAACCCAGCATTTTCCCTGCTGTTACGCTGAAAGTATATTTTTGTGGATTCAACCTCAGTCTGTATTCTCTAATCCGTTGAAAGAATTTCTTCAAAGCAGTGGAGTGGCCCTCTTTTTCTTTGGACATGTCGTCCACGTATACCTCGACCTCTTTATGGATCATATCATGCAAAATAGTGGTTGCAACCCTTTGATAGGTAGCCCTGGCATATTCTTCAGCCCAAACGGCATCACCCTGTAGCAGTAGGTTCCCCACAACATAGTGAATGCGGTTTTCTCTCTGTCTTTGGGCGCCATCAGAATTTGGTTATACCCGAAAAATCCATCCATGAATGAGAGCAACACGACCCACAGTGAAGTCCACCAACTCATTGATGTGCGGCAAGGGAAAGTCGTCCTTCAAACTGGCTCTATTCAGATCTCTGAAGTCCACACACACCCAAATTCAGCCATCTTTCTTCGACACTGGGACGATATTGTTCAACCAAGTTGGATACTTAGATACTAGCAAGAACCCTGCATCAATCTGCTTGGTGACCTCCTCTTTAATCTTCAAAGCCCAATCCGGACGTATTCTCCGCAACTTTTGTTTGACGGGTCAGGCCTCAGAGTCGAGAGGGATCCGATGCTGTACAATCTCAGGATCAATTCCAGGCATGTCTTTGTAAGACCACACAAAAACATTTTTGAAATCTTTTAATAAAGTGACTAACTGCTTGCGCTCCTCCGAAGACAACGTGGACCCGATCTGGACCAAACGCAGATCCTTCTCAGTATCCACATTAAAAGCAATGATTTCATCAGCAAGGGATTTTGCAAACCTCTCCTCCTCTTAATTAATCAAAATTTTCAAAACCATAGGAATTCCTTCGTCATCGTTTTCATTAAAATTTCAAAAGTACTGATCAATGCAATAAACAAGTGGTACGGAGAAATACTCAGAATTTGCAGTGACATTCTCATTCACAAGGTCAAGCTCATCCAGCTCTTCGGTTATAACCGACTCAAAAGCAAAAGAAAAGGATGGCCTAGACAAGACCTTGGCATCCCGGTTATCACCCCAGGAATACCAGACTCAGACTTAGAAGCACCGGAATCTGATTTCGACTCCACAGACTCTGTGGAATCAAATTCTGGCTCACTACTTGAATCAGAACTACTAGACAAGTAGCCCCCCTCCAGCTGCCAAACGAGAGATGGTGCGTCAGATGCATCCAAAATGCTGCTAAAAGGGTTCACGCCCTGTTAGTCCCCAATCATGGAGATGGTCAGGTTATCCCCCAAGCTCTCTAAGTCTATCGGAGAATCCAAAAGGAGACATGCCAATGTTGCCCCTACTTCAAATTCGTTGTCCGGGTCACTTTCTATGCTCCGCCCAGCTTTAGCAGTCAGTCTGGCCATTTCCTCTGTATCACTGTCTTGTAGCTACAAGTCGAAGAAAATTTTGAAGCCGAGAACACGTTGCTTTTCAGAGTTCAAACAAGGTTCGGGGAAGATGGTCAGGTTATCCCCCAAGCTCTCTAAGTCTATCGGAGAATCCAAAAGGAGACATGCCAATGTTGCCCCTACTTTAAATTCGTTGTCCGGGTCACTTTCTATGCTCCGCCCAGCTTTAGCAGTCAGTCTGGCCATTTCCTCTGTATCACTGTCTTGTAGCTACAAGTCGAAGAAAATTTCAAAGCCGAGAACACGCTGCTTTTCAGAGTTCAAACAAGGTTCGGGGAAACTGCAAAATGGGAAGTCTTATCCCTCCCGAACAAAATGACCATTCAAGGTTCCCTAGATTGGCCTATGCACAAGTTCATAGTGCTTCCCGGTCTGCTTATCTTTCCCTTTTCTAACCCAATCCTTTTTAGTGGGCGTATAGCCAGACCAAAGGCATGCGGGTTATGTGGTACATCGGCTAATGCTGTGACACCCTTCTGGCCACTTCTCCCCAACCCCATTCCTGGTACATGTTGGAGCTTGTTCATGAAATAAATTGATTGGGCACTGACTTACAAGCCTTCATCAGCTGCCAAGATGGTTTTCACTATTCGGGCCTCAACTAGGGTGAACTCGGAAAGGAAACATCCTCCTCACCGTGAACAATTTCCAGCACAGGTGTAGTTACCTCTGGCGGAGGACGTATAGATGAATTTCCGAACACAATAGCCACCCCTTTCCCATAGGAGTATTTGGTGGAGGGTAGAGGAGACAACTTTTACTTGGTGCAGCCAGGGTTTTCCTAGCAATAGATTGAAAGTGGTCGGCATATCCAGGACATGGAACTCAATATCCTGTTGAGCTAGGCCAGCCTTAACTCTGATCTGTACTGTGCCCATCACCTCCCTGCTGGTGTTGTCAAATGCCCAAATCACGTAGGCTATTGGCATGAAATCTGCTGGTTTCAAACCGATAGTGTAAGCCGTGCAAGATAGGAAGACGTTAATAGTCGACCCTGTATCGACCAATACCACTAGCACCCACTTTTCTCTTCACTCAACTGATATGTACAAAATTTTGTTGTGTTCTGAGCCTTCTGGCAGCAATTCTTTATCCGAGAAGGTTAAAGTTGGCACAGCGCCTCCCAGGAAAACTAACTCCACGAGCTACTCAGGAGTGGTGTCAATGGACAATTTGGCATTATCCATCGCTGATAGTACAGTCTGTCGATGCACTCGAGAAGCTATAAGCAGACCTCAGATTGAAATATCGACCTGGATCTTCTTCAGCTGTTTCAACACTACTTTTTCTTCCAACTACTTTTCCCTCTGCTTCTCTACCTCTTTATCTTTCTTGGAGGCTTCAGCTTGGTCTAAGTGCGGGGGCTTGAAATACCACCCACTCCTCGTTATATGGTTAACCTCTTCAGAGTACCAAGTATTGCCTGGCAGGTCTTCACCTCAATCTTCATCGGTGTGAGCCAAAAGAAGATCATCGTCTTCCCACCATACATCTCCGGCAGCCGATAAACAGTTGTTCGGCTCCAGTCTGATCATTCCCTCATCAGGAGTGTCCCTACAGGGTGTTGGGCTTTTCCACTTCCTGTTTGTCTTGATCCCTTTCTTTCAAAACACTTCAACACGGCTTCTTGCTCTGTATCCACGGTACTTACAGCGCCCAGTTCTTGAGCTAAATTCTTGATACCGGTGCTCTCCAGCAGTTTCCCCTTTTCCTCGGCCATTCTGGCTACTGCAGCTATCCTTGCTTCCTATTCTTTAGGTTTTGGTTAAGTTTCCTCCTTTTTGTCAGGCTCGTCACTAAGCCATCCAGAGTTGTTTGTCGACCCATTCAGATCAAACCATTCAATATGCACGTCTCCCTGATCCTATTCATCGTAGAACTGCAGATTGTCTAAGTCTTCCTCTGACTCTGCTAGATCATCCAAACCTTGACTTGGACCATCCTCTCTAACCGCACTGGCCTCTGCTATTGTTGGCAATACCACTTCAGGCTTCGTTTGATCAACTGGTACAATATAGTAGCACGAATCGTATTCCCCTTCAGTCAAGTTCTCAGAGCACTCAGGCAGCAGACTGATACTCTCCTCCAAGGTCAACCTCTCTTCTTCTGCCACTGTCACCACCACGGGTTCAGGCTGAGGTGTGGACATGTCCATCATGCACAAGTCTGTGCTTTCAAGAATGAACACGGCCAATTTGGGTAGGTGGAAAAGGGTAATATATATGCTGGGGCCGTATGGGATGGCCAATGTATGTATTAAGTCTAAGTTCTGTGGTAAGGGAACTTGGTTGTGGGCTGGAAGAGGGTTGGTGGTCACATTTGGCTTTTTCGGTGGTGCTATCACCTTATTATCAATGAGATCTTGAATCTCATAACGCAGCCTGTAGCATTGGTCGATGTCGTGACCGTGCTACTGGTGAAAGGCACAGTATTAGGCTGGGTTGTGTTTCAGTGGGAGAGGATCGGGTAATAGGCGTTGTTCTAACGGCTTAAGATGCCCCTTTTTTATCAGCACCCTCAGGGATTGGGATAAAGGCGTATAAAGCGGGGTAAAGACCCTTTGGCTTTGAGCTTGGTTATTTGAGGTTTGTGGATTTGTACTGGCGAAAGGGTTGGTGATCTTGACTGTAGTGGTGACTACGTTCACATCAGATGGCCGTGCAATTGTGCTTCCACTCGTGGTTGCATTGGAACTGCGTGTAAAAGGCCTCTTGAGCTGCTCCTTCTCATCGGTTATCAACCCCTGTTTCATTGCATCTTCAATCTGAACCCCTATCTCATGGAGCTCAGCGAATGTGGACAACGACAAGACAATCATCTTCTGCAATAATTTCCCTTGCATATTGCAGACCACCATCCTGATTTGATCCTTCGCAAATGGCCTGGTAGTCATCATCGAAGCCTTCGCCCTACGCCTCGTTATAAAGTCTGAGAAGCCCTCCTTTGGCTCCTAACGGGTTGCTTCAATATCACGGGCTGTGACCTCAATCTGGGTGTTGTAGGAGTACTGTGCGATGAAAACCTCAGCCATTTCCTCCCAACTCCATTTCATAGAGTCCTCCAGTTTTGCATACCAGATAGCAGCTATCCCTGACAAGGTCCGACCAAAAAGCGACAGCTTTTAAAGTTTGGTGAGGCCTATCAGCCGCACGATATCAAAGAACAACCGCAGATGAACCATGGGATCCCTAGAGCCATCGAACTAGTCGATATGTGGCATTTTGAACCAGTCCGACAGAGTTACTGTGGAGTCGGTGTATCCATCTTTAATGACAGGGATCGAGTTCACACCCTGTGCCCACTTGAGAAGCTTCTCTAGTTTGTTGACCTTCAGTACAGTAGGGTCAACCTCGAATTCAAATGGAGGTTCCATTTGGTACACTGGTGCCTTAGAGGCTTACGGTGGGATGGGGTCTACAGGGTTGCCCTGATTTTCAGCCTGAGCATTAGCAGTGATTCCGGGTGCTGGGATACCCACTGGAGGTGCATGGGAAGCAGAAGCCACTGTTTGCTGTGGTTGCTGTTGCTGCAGTCTGTTTATTACTTCTGCTTGGTGGGCTGTAACTTCAGCTTGGCGGGCAGCATCTTGCTGCATGGTTTCTATTGTTTGTTGGAGATGATGGATCAAGTCCTCCATACTGGCTGCAGGGTACTGAGTCATTTGAATAGGCGAATGATCTCTTGCTGGCCTAGATAAAGAAAATGAAGCCTGACAGAATGCTAGTGATTGTTGAACTAGTGAATTATGCCTAACTCTCCTCTGTCTCGTAACCAGTGGGAGCGAAGCAAACACAGGCTATCCCCTAACAAGATCCCTGGATTTGTAAAGTCTCCTTACACGAGTCCAGAGTGCTTGGGGGGTAACTGAATTGTCCGAAGCAATTGTGATAAACTACCTTGCAAAAAGAAATAAAGCAAAAAGGAAAGCGAAAATCAGAAACCATACAACACCTCAGCTCAGATGTAAACAACACACAGTTGTAATCAAAAGCTGTAGAATTGCACTCAACACTGACTTCCGCCCCCAAATCTAATACCCAATCTTGCAACTGATACGCACATTCCTGTAGAGTTTCGCTCTAAAAGCACATACGAGTTAAATGAGAACCAAAACACCCCTATGAGGGGGTAGAGTTACCCTATCTTAGTTTCATCAGGAACTAGGGTTCACTATTCAAACAAAGTGTTTTACACAATCATGAATTCGGGTGAGCAACATGTTCTAGTTTGGAGCAGTCTCTATGGCTTTCAATATGCAACTAGGCCGAATGGTCAAAAAGGGTACCTCAGCAAGACCACCTAATATACCTCTCATACCTAACACCGAGAAGTGAAAGGAGGATCAAACGGTACAGCGATAGTCCAGATCCAAGGGTTGTGTTCCCATTGTGGCAGAGCCCACAACCGGTTAGCCTTTTGGCAAGCTTTTCTAAGCAAGCCTCCTGCAAACCGCCCAAGAATAGCGGATGGCAAACACAATGACTTAGGCGCACCAATGCAAATGCAAAGAAACATATAAGTATAGATAAAAAGTCATATCATGAGTTCAAGTCAAGTTTTCTAAATCCCCAGTGGAGTCACTAGAAACTGTAGCTCGACTTTTTCGCGCCCCCTCTCGGAGGTTTGAAAAGAAAGCCCCACAGTTCGGACTCCCGCAGTTCTAAATCTAATCTCACAAGTGCAATGTGAAACTGATAATCACCAAAGAGTCCAAATCCAGAAAATCTTTTAAAAAATTGATTTTGAATCAAAAATGTCAAAATTGGACTGCTTTGCCAGATACAGAGTCGCCACCTAAATATTTTATTTTTGAAAAATTTAGGAAACCCATGACTCATGCTAAAGGCCACGTGTCCGTCATCACCAAAGTTGCCTCGACTAGGGAACTTAGGTACGAGAGGGGAAGGTCATGAATTGACCACCCCCTGCTCGCCCAATCAAAGATCGGCCTTTACTAATCATGATATGATTTTTTATCAACAATATATGCTCTTGTTCCAGTTTATTAACCTAGCATTACTACGTGGTGCGCGCATACAAGTATAGACTAGTTTGCTCAAATTGGAACAACTCAATTTCATGCTTGTTTTGTCAAAATGGTTCGATTTTGTCACCTCAAGTGGGCTTAAAGTTCGCGAATTTGCCACTCAACAAAGTGGGCTTTAAAGAAACATACATTTATTGAATTATTCCAATTCAAGCAACAAGCCTTCATCCACAGGCATTCAAATAGTTCATCAAGTAAGCATTTAGCCTCATGGTAAGCATGCTAGCCATAGTGTCACACCCTCAAAATAAACCCATAATAACCATAACATTAACATGCATTTATAAAAGAAAACGAATCATTTGAGTTATTCATCAGAGTATTCTTATTGAAAGACATCACATGTAACCTCCTGCAACATCAAAATAAATGCCCTAAGGGCTTACATCTTTCCAAGCTAACACTTGGACACAAAAAGGATGAGTACTAACTCATTTACAAGTTAAGCCAGAATGCCATTTGTGTAGAAAATAACACATCCAAGGTATTCAAGATTAACTTGAAAATTACCAGAGTCACTTGCTAAATGCCAAACCTACCAAATAATATTATAGTGCTAAAAAAATGAGAAAATTTGGACTATGATTTACAAGAGGCTAGAGGTAAATGTGGCTTTACTCTGGAAGCCCCATAAATAGTTAAACATTGCAAACCTCATGTATTCAGCC